>CM040190.1:6329432-6391932 GCA_022606455.1 Callitettix versicolor
TTGTTGTTGTTGTTTCTATGGCTAGCCCGGACTCCAGTCCATCAGCCTCCTTGCTTCTCAATACAGCCGAGCAAAGCTCTTCTGTTGTCTCGAATCAGCATTCAATCCAGGGCATGTCAGCAGGTGTTCCTTGTTCATATTTGAGTTTGTCTCTTGGCACAGAGGGCACATTTCAGAGGAGTACACTCCAATATGCTTCAAGTGGGCAGCGAGGCAGTCATGACCCGTGTCAAGACGGAACTGTGCCACTGACTGTCTCCTTGGTTTTTCCTTCAGTTCGTCCCATTCCTTGTCTATATTTTCCCAGCATTGTTCTTCGTTTTTTTCCATCTGCTGTTTCTTCATTGTACTTTTGAGCATGGCTTTTGCCTTATTTGGATTGGGCAAATGTTTGTGTTGGGGTAGGAGTGAACCTTTCTTTGCCAGCTTAGCTGCAGCCTCATTTCCTGGCACACCTAAATGAGAAGGAATCCATTGGAACACTATATTTCTGCTTAATTTTTGAAGCGTTTGTAACATTTGATGTATTTCTTTAAGATTGTTGTCCGCTGATGATGATAGGGCCTGCACTGCTGCCTTGGAATCTGTCAGTATTACACAGTTTTGGTGTTTATGCGAAGTGTTCAGCAGAAGAAGAGCCTTAGATATGGCCTCCATCTCGGCGTCAAAATTTGACCTGTTCAGCCCAACCGGGTAGTGAAGGGAGAAATGGAGTGTGTACACTCCGCTCTGGTGCTTCTGTCCTCATACTTGGCTCCATCTGTGTAGATTCTCAATCATTGGTAGGAAGGGTATCTTTCTTCAATTTGTGGAGATGGCCAATTGTCGAAGAAGCGATGGGGGGTGGGCATTCTCTTTTTTTGATTATGACTGGGTAAGTTTTTCCTGAGGGGCATTCGACAGCGTTTTATCAGCAGGAAAAAGAAGTATTATCCAGCTTCAGTGTTTTGCTGTACAAATTTAACCCTTTAAAGAGTACATTAAAAGTACAACAATGAAAAATATTGACAGAATGCCAAAGAAATGTTTAATTTCCAAAATATGTGAAAAGTCGCTCAGATTTTTCATATGTAAAATCAACATAGCAAATCTGAAATAAACTGAAAACTGGGGGGGGAACTGACTGCCATTGGGGTTTTGTTTCAAATTGATTACTCTTTCTTGAACAAACATCTTTACATATGACAAAAATTTAAGCAGAATCTCATAAGATAATATTCTGAGTTTCTTTAGACACCAAGGCAAAGCCAAAGACCCTTATAAATTTATGCACTTAGTTTGTGACAGAAAATACTTTTAGGAATTTTTGCACACTTTACAAATTGTTGGACCTCAACAGAACCATGTATTTGAAAAATTCACCAACTTTAGAACGCTTTTTACGCTACGTTTTGCAGTTGTGTAAAAGTATGTAAAGTACGATTCAAAAGTAGTTTTTATGTTCATAAGTGGTGCAGAGCAGACAACATAGAAGTAAGCTGATCTGTTCTTCTTTATGTATAACTTCAAACAAGGCATCTCAGTACATGCTCTTAAAAGCTTGTGCATGACTTTTTTTTGTTAGTAGCATCCGAATCAAACATAAATTTTCTTCCTTATGTGTAGAGATCGGAGTAAACATGAGACCGAGTTCGATGATTAAGTATGACTTCAGGGGCAGCTGGAGGTCAACGATCGCTGAGAATATTAGAGTTGGCTTCACTACTACAAACCCTAAGGGCTTTCTGCTTGGATTTTTCTCGAACATTACAGGAGAATACATGACCATAATGATATCCAATAGTGGTGAGTGTTTGCAATTCCTGTACACTTGACATAATTGAGATAAATGTTGATATATGAAAATTATCTGTATTTACAAGAAAGTATAACTGAATCGAAAGTTGAATTAGAACGTTCAGTAAAATAAAGTGATTTATTGTACTTCAGACTTTGTGTTTTAAAATTTATACTTTCAGTCAGAAATTAAAAACTTAATCTTTTTAAATTAAAAATTTGTCTGAAATAAAAAATACAGTATACACTAGGCTCTTGCTAACTGTTATTTTTGGTACTAAAAAAACAATAATTAAAAATTTGACTGAAACAAAAAATACAGTATACACTAGGCTCTTGCTAACTGTTATTTTTGGTACTAAAAAAACAATAATTACAAATTTGACTGAAACAAAAAATACAGTATACACTAGGCTCTTGCTAACTGTTATTTTTGGTACTAAAAAAAACAATAATTAAAAATTTGACTGAAACAAAAAATACAGTATATACTAGGCTCTTGCTAACTGTTATTTTTGGTACTAAAAAAAACAATAATTAAAAATTTGACTGAAACAAAAAATACAGTATATACTAGGCTCTTGCTAACTGTTATTTTTGGTACTAAAAAAACAATAATTAAAAATTTGACTGAAACAAAAAATACAGTATATACTAGGCTCTTGCTAACTGTTATTTTTGGTACTAAAAACAATAATTAAAAATTTGACTGAAACAAAAATACAGTATACACTAGGCTCTTGCTAACTGTTATTTTTGGTACTAAAAACAATAATTAAAAATTTGACTGAAACAAAAATACAGTATATACTAGGCTCTTGCTAACTGTTATTTTTGGTACTAAAAACAATAATTAAAAATTTGACTGAAACAAAAATACAGTATACACTAGGCTCTTGCTAACTGTTATTTTTGGTACTAAAAAAACAATAATTAAAAATTTGACCGAAACAAAAAATACAGTATACACTAGGCTCTTGCTAACTGTTATTTTTGGTACTAAAAAAACAATAATTAAAAATTTGACCGAAACAAAAAATACAGTATACACTAGGGCTCTTGCTAACTGTTATTTTTGGTACTAAAAAAAACAATAATT
Organism: Callitettix versicolor; assembly: GCA_022606455.1. NCBI lineage: Eukaryota > Metazoa > Arthropoda > Insecta > Hemiptera > Cercopidae > Callitettix > Callitettix versicolor. The sequence goes on from CM040190.1 coordinate 6,332,308, forward strand.
ACAAATTTGACTGAAACAAAAAATACAGTATACACTAGGCTCTTGCTAACTGTTATTTTTGGTACTAAAAAAACAATAATTAAAAATTTGACTGAAACAAAAAATACAGTATACACTAGGCTCTTGCTAACTGTTATTTTTGGTACTAAAACAATAATTACAAATTTGACTGAAACAAAAATACAGTATACACTAGGCTCTTGCTAACTGTTATTTTGGTACTAAAAAAACAATAATTAAAAATTTGACTGAAACAAAAATACAGTATATACTAGGCTCTTGCTAACTGTTATTTTTGGTACTAAAAAAACAATAATTAAAAATTTGACTGAAACAAAAAATACAGTATACACTAGGCTCTTGCTAACTGTTATTTTTGGTACTAAAAAAACAATAATTAAAAATTTGACTGAAACAAAAAATACAGTATACACTAGGCTCTTGCTAACTGTTATTTTTGGTACTAAAAAAACAATAATTAAAAATTTGACTGAAACAAAAAATACAGTATATACTAGGCTCTTGCTAACTGTTATTTTTGGTACTAAAAAAACAATAATTAAAAATTTGACTGAAACAAAAAATACAGTATACACTAGGCTTTTGCTAACTGTTATTTTTGGTACTAAAAAGCAATAATATTTTATGAAAACAAACAGTGAACTGCTTATCTATACATATACATATAGATATACAGTACACTGCTGCAAGCTGTCACACAGATACTCATTTCAAGGAGAAAGTGTAACAGGTTAGAGATCCGTTTTTCCTTCGAAGGTACCGTGTTATAAGTTAGAGATCGACCTGTGTAATAAGATAGAGGTTCCATACTGTGTATTAACATAGAGACTACAGTTTCGTCAAGTGTGTTGCACCGTGTGTATATGTTGCCGACGCTGCTGTTTGCAGGCACTTCATCTTTTATCTAACAAGTAGAACTCGCTTAGTTAAAGAAAGATATATTATTAAAATATAAAGTTGATTTGGATAGGTTTTGTTCTGAAAGGCTTATGTCCAATGCTGTAAATGTATACTAGTTTACATATGTAGTAGTAATAGTAATAATAATATAAAAAAAATGTTTGAAGGCTGCTGTATTGAAACAATATCCGAATTGAATTAAGAAAACAGCCCTAAATTAATGCATTAATTATGAATTAATGAATTCATATAAACTTGCGATGTTTTTTTTTTTTGATAAAACACAAATATTTGTATTTTTTTATTCAGATAATTGTCAAAAATAAACATTTAGATATGTTGTTGACCATTAAGTCCAACTGTTTCTTTACTAATTACCATGAACTTGGTTTTATTAATGTTTAATCCGTACAAGTGATTATTATTTTAAGGATTTTCTTGTTAAGGCCATTTTACCAACAAAAAATGTCTATACTATCCTTCAGAATGGCAGAATAAAATAATATTAAAATTTTAAAACATAATTTCTAAAGTATTTTATTATAGGAAAATACTAGAAAAGATTTGAAATTAAGAAATTAAACAGTTTTTTTTAAAGATCCAAACCGGATTTGTTGGTAAGCATAATTAAAAGTAAGAAATTTTGTGTTTTATTTTCTAACAGACACTTAGCAACGTTTATATAATATGAGAAAAATTCGCGGCATGCAGCTGTCTTGCTGACATGATAGAGCAACAATTTTTCTTTATCTCACCCTTTTTGACATTCTGATTCTGCCATCGTAATCAGCATTAAAAGCTGCACATACCAGCACTTACAACTTTCAAATTACGTTCAAAATAACCTAACTAAGCAAGTTCTACTTGTTAGATAAAAGATACTGAAGTGCCTGCAAGCAGAGGCGTCGCAACACAGTATAGAACCTCTATCTTATTACACTGGTCGATCTTGAACTTATAACACGGTACCTTCGGAGGAAAAACGAATCTCTAAGTTATTAAATCTCTAAGCTATTTCAATGAAAGCTCCCCATTTCAAGGAAATTAGTGGTTTTGTGATTATTGTTTGCATGTTAAAATGATCATATAATATACCCTGTTTATCAAATCGAGAGACAACTCCAAAACAAAACTACTCGATGTGTGTGCCTTGTCTGCATCAGCTGTACAAATGGATTTATTAGGCAATGACTTGTTTTGGATGATGGTACAAAAGAAACTAGAGAAACAATCTGTTTGCAACTAATATCTTTCCTACTGGCTCGTTAATCTGTACAGATGGCTATTAAATAAATTCTATAGATAATATAGTAAAACTTCAACACATTAGACAAAGGTTATCACAGAAGTCTGTTTTATCATAAGACATAACAAATACATACCACGTAAGCTATAAGAGTGAGTGTAAAGTGTTAAGCTAGATGTTACACATTTTCTAGGGATGTCTAAATACTCTCAATAGGTGCTGCTTTTTTTTTTTGTAGATTTTAAGGTGTGAACAAAGGTTAGTGTTAGGTTTTACTTATTTCTTGGCTATTATCAGCCTGAGTTTGAAATTTTAAGTACATTGAGGTGTAAAATGTTAAAAAGTGCAGTGTAAAGTGAAGTCGTAGTGTGTATTGTAAGTGTAAGTGTGTGTTAAACTCAGATACCGTGAGGGGTGTCTAAATCCTCTTAATAGGCGCAGCTAGTCTGCACCCCCCTGCGGGTTTTTTTAGAGTGTACCAGACTCACCAGGCAGATAGTTATGTCAAGGTAACAGGTATGCTAGGTTTTACTTATTTCTTGAATACGATTTCTCAGCCTGAGTTTAAAATGATACAGTACTGTGACCAAAAATTATTTTGTTTATGAATTGCTGAAAGTAAATTTTTTATCTACAGTGAAATTAAAAGTTGTTTTTTTATTACAGGTCATTTGAGAGTGGTTTTTGATTTTGGATTTGAGAGACAGGAACTGATATTCCCAAATAAGCATTTTGGGTTAGGCCAGTACCATGATGTACGTATCTCAAGGAAAAACTCAGGGGCAACTCTTCTGATGCAGGTAATATTAAAAAAACTTTGTGTATTTGTTTACTATAATTACATTTTTCTTTAGTTTTGAGATTATTCCTGAGATATGTCGACTCGTTGAGACATAACTATAATTATCTGCAGACTTTGTTAGTGTAGATTACAAAGTTAGCAGATTATTCGCAAATACAGTAGATTAAACGTGTATAAAGTTTAGAAAACAAAGTAAAAAAAAATTTTGATATACTACATTAACTGTAAAAGATATATAAAATGTTGCAGTTGTATAAAGAGTACAAAGAAAAAAATGTTTTCAGGCCTTTTAAATAATCAGGCCTGTTCAAAATAATCAGTCACTTGTTTTTTTTTGTTTTTTTTTTTAACAAAACACTGAACAGTATAGTATATTAGTAAATATATCCATTCCATACCAATCAAGTATACAAACATTGTTTTGCCGTTTTTATCAGTGATGGACTGTCATTGTTTAGTATCAACAGTCATGCAGAGTCGCAAGTGTCATATAAGGTGGGACATATTGTTTTTGGATATGCATAAATTTCCTCCATGTGTCCTGCCCTATCCAAGCATTCTTCCTTAAACAAGGACAGCTGTATGGTGTAATATATTTAAAGAAACAAAATTAATTAACATATATATATTATTAACATTATGTTTTCACATGCATGTATAAGTATAACATTAATGTATCAAATTCTGTTTATATTCTTCTTTTCTGCTAGGATTATTGTCACTATATTCAATATAATGATCTGCCTTCCCTAGCTTCGTCAATTCTATTTTCGTTGACGCGTTTCGGAGAACCTCCATCTTTAAAAACTATATCTATACTGGTCACCAATATTATCTTATATATTATAATATTGGTGACCAGCATAGATATAGTTTTTGAAGATGGAGGTTCTCCGAAACGCATCAACGAAAATAGAATTGACGAAGCTAAGGAAGGCAGATCATTATACTGAACATAGTTAATGTATTAATTGTGAAATAATGATCTTTGACCACTAGAGAGAAATATAGAATTAAAATGATTTTTTTTCTAAGCCAAGGTTTAATTTAAGAGAAATATTAGTGGGTTAAGCGACTCCCAAGTTTTAGCCAGTCGTAGAGAAGACAGAAATTGATTGTAAACATTCAGACAAGGAATCAGAAAAGTTCAGTTTCAGCGAGAACTCCAACTCCGTACTGTACACATGTTTGTTATTACAGTAGTATTAATTTCCTTATCATATTTTTTTCCGGCGAAAAACCGTTAAGGTTATCATCGCCGACCCTTATTGAATATTCAAACATCATTTATTGTTCAAAGAACTTCATCAAAAGTTACTTCAAAAATTTGTGGACTTCTGAGTTGTAAGAAAGTTATGGTGTGGTGAACTTGTGATTGTACATCGGGAAAACATTCAAACATAATTACAAAAATTGTATTCAGAATTTTTTTTCATTTTATATCGGTCAGTATTAAATAGTTTTTTTATCTGTTGTAATTGAGGATTGATAATTTTGTCTTTATTTGATTATTTTTTAATATTAATAATGTAAAAATTTCTTTGATTTTCCCATTAATGGTAATGAGTTTTTGTGAAAATATAAACCAGTTTTTTAACAAAATAATTTATCAGTTTTTTAACAAATATAATTACTGATACAGTTCTTGTATCAGTAATTTATACCTTACAGAATTACTTGCTAAAGTACTAGCTGCCTCGGTGGCCTAGTTGATAGCGTACTGGGCTTTCACCCGAGGGTTTGATTCCCAGCCAGGGCTTGGCATTTTTATACGCTATAAATCATCCCATTGTCTGCATTAGCACAATATTTAAAAGTTAAACACAAAAAAAAAAAAAGCTAAAGTACTTGAAAATGTTACCTCAGCCTATATTTGTTTATTTACAACAGACAAAATAAAATAAGTAAAAAAGATACAGACATGTATAATTAGATGAGTTTATTGTAAAATGCACAAAAAATATACTGAGTTTGTCACAAAAAAATATTGAGTTTGTCACTAAAAATAATTATTTTCTTGGTACCACATGCATAATGAAAGGAATGGATATTTTTATTACTCAGATAATTTTAAATAAAAAATTGTTTTTGTAAGAACAGTGAACTAAGATAAATCTTTCCTGCTTTATCGGACAACACTTCTCACTTTGTGTCGTAACCGTTTGTCAACCTTGCAACAGCAAATTTGTGCAGCTATACATCATAAATCAATTCTTTTTTTATTACTTGAGAAAACAATACTGTAGGTTACGCTGGAAAGTTGCATTTTGTTGGTAGGCTGCACTGTGAATCTGTTTGTAGAACAAAAAAATGCATTGTAATGTTGACTTTGTAACTGTATTCATTTCAAGCCTGTAAGATTGTCTATAACAGCAACTGTCTTGTCTCTGTAATGCTGTACATTATTCATACATCTCATGTACTATAAAACACTGTAAAAAAAATTCACAGAAACTAATTTCAGAAATGGTAAAATCGGAATTTTTAAAGTATTTTTAAAATATTTCTAGTATTGTGTATTTTCAGGTGGACAGTTACGAACCCAAAGAGTTTCATTTCAACATCAAAGCTTCAGCAGACGCACAGTTCAATAACATCCAATACTTATACATTGGTCGTAATGAATCCATGACGGAAGGTTTCACAGGGTGTATATCCAGAGTAGAATTTGATGACATTTATCCGCTGAAACTGCTGTTCCAAGAAGGCGCCCCTGATAACGTGCGCTCCCTAGGCAGTGAGTACAGTGTATTTGTTTTGGCAATTCAATGTTTTTGTGATATGACTGGATACCAGCTGATTGTGTATTTTGTGGAATGATTTTGCGATCGTTCTCAACAATTTTGCAACAGTTGACGTTCGCTGAGATTGAAGAGTTGTTTTTTTTTAGCAAGAATTGTAACTTGTAGAATACAGAGTGATTTGTTCAGTTATTCAAACCAAATTCGTTTTATACTGAATGCCCCTTCAGAGCCCATTCAGTGTGGAAACATCGTCAGCTATCTGTTGATGTTAAAATTACACTTCAAAATCCTTTTGCAGGAACATAATTTTGTGGATTCATGAACAAAATATATAATGTGAACAGTACACTCTCCTTGGTAGTTTCTGTTGAGTTGGACTTTATGTTAAAATAACCTTTGATAGCTTTTTGTAAGTGGGTTTGTTGTGCTGTTCCATGTGATTAGGTATTTTCTTGAGTTTATTTTTTGTTTTATTTTTCTGTTACTTTAGGTTTATACAGTAAAATCATTAAAGTTTGTCTGTAATAGAATGATATTCCACAGTTGGGCAATGTGATTAGTGTTTAAGTTGGTGCTAGAATTAATAGAAGTGTTTAGATAAGAATTATTATATTTTTCTCTCTATTTGTTTCACTCAACTTCGGTACACTAAATCAATAACTTTTTAATGTTCTGTGCCTTCCTTGTAGCCCAGTATTGCTTCATTCGTTGTGATCTTGCTTTTCTTTCTTCGTCAGAGATTTGGATTGTTCGCTTGGATTTGACTTTGCCTTGGAACCGTTGTTTCTTGTCCTTGGTTATTGTTTTGGCTGTTTTATCCATGATCATAGTGTCAGTGATTTGTAGTTCTGTTATGTCTTTCTCTGTTTCTCTAAACCAAAGTGATTTGGCTCTTTTATTGTGAAAGTAGTCAAATATTTTTTTGGTTAGTCTATTTTCGTCCATTCGGAGGATGTGCCCATAAAAATCAATTCTCCTTTTTCTTATTGTGTCTGATAGTGTTTCAGTTTTTTGGTAAAGAGTTTCATTCCTGATGTGGAGTAATTGGTTGTTACGGAATTTGGGGCCTAAGATTTTTCGTAATATCTTTCTTTCTTTGATCTCCAGCTTTTCAAGTGGGCCCTGGGTTGTGAGAGATAATGTTTCAGCTGCATATAAGGCTTCTGGTTTAATTACCGTATGATAATGCCTTATCTTTGTATTCCAGGAGAGGGACTTCTTGTTGTATGTGTCTTTGGTAAGTTGGAAGGCTAATTCAACTTTATTTCTCCTAGATTCCATAGCTTTTTCTCTAGGGCGTTCCAGCTGATACATTCCCCAAGGTATTTGAATATTTTGACTATCTCAATGTATTGTTCTCCCACTTGAAGCTTTTTTGGTAGTTTTTGTATGTTTGTCAATAATTTAGTCTTTTCAAATAAAACTTTGAGGCCCATTTTTAACGCTTGCTTCTGGAGTTCAAGAATCTGTTCCTTAGCTTCTTCCAATGTCTCAGTTAGTAAGGCCATGTCATCAGCAAAAGCCAAACAATTTACCTTAATGCCTTTGTTCTTAGTTCCTAGTCTGATTCCACTATGCTATTAGATTTTTTTTTTTCCCTTTTTTTAACTGGTCACACTGTTGGGTAAGTGATCAGTTAATTCCTGTTCTTGTTATGTTGTTTTTTGTTGGAGGAAATAAAAATCATTCATAAAAAACCGCTTCATGTTCCCATGTCTTTATTACAATGACATACATTTTAAACTTTAACCCTAAAAAGGTAGCGTTCAAAAAAATTATGTTAAGGTTAGTGACAACGTAAATTTGACTTACAGTTCGGAAACATATGATCCTATGCTAGTTCTGCTGTAAAATGCTATATTTTGTTTTTTTGGAATATTATTTTTATTTATTTCAGTTAAATTTAACATTTTAAAAAATAACTAGGCCTTAATTCTAATAAAACATAAAAACTATTTTATAAAAACAAAAATATTATACATAAATGAAAAAGAACATGGTTTTCATAATTTCACGATAAAAAGTTTATTGATATATTTCTCAGCTTAAAAATACCTGTACTAGTTTTAGTTTAATGTGTTGTTAAAAAAATATGGTTACATTTTTTTCCCTTATAGTCTATACTTTGTCAGACTAATGAGGACGAGGGATAAGTGTTAACAGTAAAAAAAAGCAGCGGGAGCAGCTTCTGCTCAAATAAGAACCTTTAGGTGCGTAGTTGAGTGATGCAGCAGAATGACTGACGCTTTAGTCACCTCGACCAACGAGCCTCATGGTTACAGTAATATCATACCTCTTAATAACCAACTAAAAACTAAATAATTATTTATTTTTGTACTAAAACTAACTATTAATTTTAATGTTCTTAACATTAAACATAAAAAGATATAAAAGAAAATAAAGTATAATTTTCCAGTAAAAAATGTCACAAATAAATATAACGCTATAAATATTATAGATAGTGGCACAAAGTAAACGTACAATAAAATAAGTTAAGAAGGTAGCAACACGTCAACCAGACATTTGACTTCTAGGAAAAAATTAATTACACAAAAACTATTCAGAAATATACCTACTCACAATGCGGGCTGGTCAGCAACTGACTATCTGAGGCACTGATAAGAGGGGAAGGAGTTTGAGTGAATTTTTTTTTTTAAGGCGAAAAGCACATTGAGGCTATTATCGCCTCCCTAAATGTAAGTGTGTGTTAGACTCGGGTACCGCGAGGGACGTCTAAATCCTCGCAATAGGTGCAGCTAGTCTGCCACCCCCCTGCGGGGTGAGTGAATTGGATTAGTAAGGCTTGTGATTATTTATTTGATATACATCAATATAACATAACTTTCTAGGGTTAATAATTAGTTGTCAAGAGTAAAATGAAACAACAATATTTTTAAAAAATGAAAATTGTTTTTTTTTCAAAAATTGCCTGTATTATGGCTTTAAATATGATACTTGAAGTATTTGAAACAATTTGTAAAGTGGAAGTGTTAAATGAAAAACATATTTGCTTCAGCTCCTTTAACGGAAGACTTCTGCGGTGTAGAGCCAGTAACCCATCCTCCGAATCCAGTGGAAACAAGACCACCACCACAGGTCGACGAAGAAAAATTGAGAGCAGCTTACAGTCGCACAAACTCTGCTATTCTTGGAGGTTAGTTTGTAGTTTATAAGTTCATTGTAAGCAGTTGAAATAAACTCTAAAACTTACACCACACTGCACAAGGCAAGGTATTAATTTTTACAATTTATTATTGTGTTTTTTGTATTATTCGTTTTTGTTTTTCAAATATTACATACTTATATACAGTGGAGTCTTGTTTATCTGATACAAATGAGTTGATCAAACGATGAATAAATAAAAATATCAGATAATGGGGGGGATGCTAAATAAATACAGCACGATTGCTAAACAATATTTTCATTATTGTAACATAGCCACCGGACTACATATTCAAATGATTAGGATTATGACCTATTCTTCCCATCAGTGGTCTATCAACTCACATCATAAAGGCTACTGCGGTTTCGAAAAACTATAGTTTCATCTTCAGGCTATTATAGAAAATGTTAAATCCCTCTGTCGAGGTCGTCACAAAGTCAAACAAAACATTAAAACATACATCACAAATACTGAGCACAATTACACATTTAAAATATTCATCATGAAATTCAGCTTGGCCAAGCTACACACACGCGACTCATACGTCGTTACATTAGGGACTGTGGAGTCTCCATCATTAGTAGCGCGCCCGTTGTTGTTATCAGTTGCGGTGTGTCTGTTCGTTTTTGTTACTCAAATCACTTATCCTTAGAGCCATGTCATATATTAAATTTGATTTAAATGAAAGTTTTTCATTGAGGATGTTCATTTAAAAACTTTCATTTAAATCAAATTTAATATATGACATGGCTCTAAGGATAAGTGATTTGAGTAAGTAACAAAAACCAACAGACGCACTGTAACTGATAACAATTACAGGCGCGCTACTAATGATAGAGACTCTGCAGTCCGGAATGTAACGACGTACACGAGTCGAGTGTGTAGCTTCGCCAAGCCGAATTTCATGATGAATATTTTAAACGTGTAATTGTGCTCAGTGTTTGTGATGTATGTTTTAATGTTTTGTTTGACTTTGTGACGACCTCGACAGAGGGATTTAACATTTTGTATAACAGCCTGAAGATGAAACTATAGAGTTTCAAAACCACAGTAGCCTTTATGAGGTGAGTTGATAGACCACTGACGGGAAGAATAGGTCATAGCAATATTTTATTGTGCAAGTCAAAGTCACTATGTAAATACAGGATGCAACACGTTTAAACAACTAAATAAACTGAAGTTGTCATCAGCAACTTTCTGTATTGTCTCTCCTTTGTCCAGTCTTCTGACTGCTGCAGTTTGTCTTCTTTTGTAACAATAACTTGTTTCCTCTTACTAGCCATTGTTAATCAAATTTACAAATTTAACAACCAGCAGTGCCACAAAAATAATAAAATAAAACTAAACACAAACTTTCATAGCCAAATATAGTAATAAAACAGAACTAAAGATTAATATGGGAAATAAAACATGATTATACATGCCGCACTGATACTGACCATTGGTAGCCACCTCGGTGGCCTAGTGGATAGCGTATTAGGCTTTCACCCCGAGGACCCGGGTTCGATTCCCAGCGAGGGCTTGGCATTTTCATACGCTATAAATCATCCCATTGTCTGCATTAGCCCAAGTGTGCACAATAGTCGGACGTTAAACACAAAAAAAAAAAAAAAAAAAAAAAAAAAAATGACCATTGGTTGTTTCTGTCATTAACGTATGAGTCACCTGCTTGGGATGTGACACCAGCTTGTACTGTGATGATGTTGATGTATGTCGGATAAAACGGAAGATTATAAGAGCATATAACAGATAAGCAAGACTACTGTACACACAACAACCTCTAAAAACATGTTTTGTATGTCAGGAGCCCTTTAGATTCTACTTTTTTAATGGTTCCAATTCTGAATTACCAGGATTAATCAAACAATTTTCCAGTGGAAATTCAATACATATGATTAAGTTTTACAAAGATTTTAAAAGGTTGTAATGAAATTTTTTTCTATGTTTTCAGGAATACTGGCAATAATATTTCTCGCTCTTGTTATAATGGCAGTGCTAATAGGGCGTTACTTGTCTCGACACAAAGGCGAATATTTAACACAAGAAGACAAAGGTGCAGAGATGGCGATGGACCCGGATTCAGCCGTCGTACAGTCGGCAACTGGTCACCAAGTGCAGAAAAAACGTGAATGGTTCATCTGATTTAATTCCGCCATTTCATACTCGTGCCTATCCATTTTTGATAAGTTATTTAAAACATTTATGTACTAGTACATTATACATGGCAATAGTTACGGATCTGTAGTTAAAAATGAAGTGACAGTTGGTGGCATACCAGAAGAGCTTTTGAGGAATGACTGAATCACTTGACTTCCAAACTTTTTTATTATTTTATACGAACATAACGAGCACAAACACTTTGTACTGAAGAGATATTTCTTTGTATACTGTTTAAAAAGTATCCGATCTTTGACCTGAAAAATATTACATGACGAGGTTGGAATGCTGAGCTAATCCCTTTCAAATTAGGCCCCCTTTGCTCCAGCATACATTTAGCCCAGTAAACCCTGAAAGGCTTCTTTGGAAATGGTTTGCATTTCTGATGTTGCGTTCTAAAACTGTATCTTTTCTAGTTTCAAAACAGAATCCTTTCAATATCAAAATCAACTAGAAGTCACAAGCAGAAAGGGAGGTTGACGACTGGAATTCCATTTTTCACTAACATCAGATCAGATGTGATAAGTGAGCAGTAAGCATTGTCTTGATGCAACTGCCATTTTTCGCATTCAGATGTCTGGGCTGAATTGCATCATGGAGTTGAGTTGGTGGAGAACTTTTATGTTACTTTCCTGTGCATACACGCGATGCACAATTCCACGTATATCAAAGAAGGCAGTTAATATCATGTTGATTTTACATTGCATCTGTTGCATTTTTTCAACCTTGGGGTTTGCTTCCATTGTGGTGATTGTTCTTTTGTTTCCAAATTTTTTTTGTTATTTTAAGGCAAAAAGCACATTGACGCTATTATCGCCTCCCTAAATGTAAATGTGAGTGTAAAGTGTTAAAGTCGTAAGTATAGTGTTGTAAGTGTAAGTGTGTGTTAGACTCAAGGCTAGTATACAGAAGGTTGTCTCAATCAGGTTGCGCATGACGTCACGCTACGACCTACCACTGCTGTTTGTAATGTGCGAAGCTAAGTATTCACCTAGCTGTGCTCTGTCTGAAGTGTGTTGAAGCTGATCAAAGTTTTCTTTTCCAGTTTAGATCAAGCGATTCCATGTTTACAGTTAGATCAAGTGTTGCAGTACTCCAGTTTGATGAAATAAAAGTAAAAAAATATTTGAGTGCGACCAGAAGAATGATCAAATTGTAGGTCCACACTCAAACATGCACGTTATTTCTGCTCGTGGATTGTTTTCGAAGTGTAAACAGCCACTTTATGTTAACTTTGATATCAAAGTAACGAAGGAAACTGTTGAAAAAATTATTGGAAAACTGAAGGAAACGGGTTACACAGTAAAAGCTTGTGTAAGTGATATGGGTGGAGGAAATGTTGGTTTGTGGAAGAAGCTTGAAATAAGCACTCAAAAACATTTTTTATTACCTCTACTGAGGATAAGGTGTATATGTTCGCCGACGCACCACACGTACTGAAGCTAATTTGTAACTGGTTTTTAGACCTTGTTTTTACATTGTCAGATGGCAGATTTGTTAGCAAGCAACCAACACAAACAACCCTGAAGATGACACAGAAACCATTGTACTCAGGGTCATTGTTGGTTTTGTCCAACAGGTTCTTGCAATCTCAAAACAGAGTTATTTCTGTTCTGCCAATAGCAGCTTGGGCACAAAAACCACTTTGCAAGAGTTCAGATTATTATACAAAATTGCATGGGCAAAAGCTTTACTGATCCCAATCCCTTTGACGATCTCTCAGTACCAGATTGTCTACCCTTTCAACAACAGCTGCAGTCTAAGCAGTTTGTGGCCTTTCGGAAAGCTATTCATTCTCCACTAATTTTGTGTAGCCCCCGTACCATCATTTTCGAATACCTTTTTAGTCTTACAAATCGTTTCGCTTTGAGAATCACCAAAGTTTTGACAAAATTTGATGCAGCATATTTGCTAAACTTGTTCAGTCTTTAAAAAAACAAACTTAAAACTGACAAAACATGCATCTGAGCATCTCTTTCAGTGGACTGACTGACACACTTGAAGACAGTTTCCTTCCACTGTGATTAGTGGCTCAGTCCTACTATCGTTACTTTGCACGGGAAAATTCAAGGTCGGATACTTTTTAGACAGGCTTTTGTAGCATTGCCTAAAGTGCAAACCAGTTTTAACAGTAAATTATTGCTATCATTAAAAAAATTTATTCTCAGGTCAAAACACCATAGTAGACTTTTAGATATATCTTGGTTTTACTATGGAATGATATTTTTGTCTGCTATGAGTTTTGGAGATTATACATTAGAGTCTCTGTTGTCTGACATGCCAGTAGGAGATTGTTATCGTGTTTGAGTTTTTGTCTTAAAACAAATAATGTTATGTTTACTGCAGGTTCAGTAATGTGCACATTCAGTTACTGTTCTTTATTTTTTATTTATAATGCTCTGTAGAGTTTAGCCCAGTCTGCGCTGGGACTACATCGCTAAGATATTTTAAAATTACGGACAGCAAGTTATTGTCAAGTCCTGAAGTGCGTCTGTCAAACAGGCAAGGTAAATTACTGTAAAAAGAAATTAACTGATTAGACGATTATAGAGACTCTTATCATATTTTTTTTTTTTTCATGGGTGCAAAATTGGGCCTATAGTTTATTTCTAACAATTATTTAGAATTTTCATTCATTTGGTGTTAGTTTTTGGAATTTCTTTTTTATCTTCCCAACAAGCCGACATTAATATATGTAAATTATACTTAGTTTTCTCCTTAAGAACTTTGCTAAAACAAGTTATAAATGTTTCATCCTTTAACAAAGGTGAAGCAGCCATTAATGTTTATTTTAAAAAATCAGGCCTAATGTTGCAACATGGCTTATTCATTCTATCATCTAATCAATAAAAGCCGCCTCTGTGGCCTAGTTGATAGCGTACTAGGCTTTCACCCTGAGGACCCAGGTTCGATTCCCGGCCAGGTCTTGGCATTTTCATAAGATATAAATCATCCCATCATCTGCATTAGCCCAAGTGTGCACAATAGTCGGATGTTAAACACCAAAAAAAAAAATCTAATCAATAAATCATTTACTGCATTATAATGTTAGACTGTTTTTTTTACAAGATCTGTTTGAAACCGTTATCACAATTTGGGCTGTAAGTTTCAAAATGGCAGCTGCATATTTGGTAAGATAGTACCTAAGTAGTTAGTTCTATAAGTACTAAGAAGTAGTTAGAACTTACATACATACAAATAAAAAGTTATATACGAAGCTAAAGCTTGTTGTTGTAAAGCTGTTTTCAAGCAACACTCTGTCCGATACAAACCTCAAGAATGCAGAAAGGTCAAAATTTAAAGTTTATAAAACTGAAAGAAAAACCAATAAATGTGACGTTAAAGGAAATTAGCTTTTTTGAAGTAGCATGTTAACGTTTTCAGAGGAATATTCAAATTGAACCATAAACAATTTTATTAGTTTGAAAAAGCTTAAGCATCCATTACTACCAGACTTTCCCCTATTAATTTACAATTACCATTATGTTATATACGTTTGTCTAACTTTGCTAGCTTCATCAATGTTACACTGTTGATGCATTTTGGATTACCTCCTTTAACAAAACTATATTATATTCTTAATAATAAAAAGAAGTTTTGATAATGGAGATAATCCAAAATACATGAATGTATAAACTAGCATGCCTAATGTGGTTACCATGATAATAGTAGAAGTAGAATAAAGGCAAATGAATATTAGGTGAGAATAGACATAAAAAGTGTTGTTTTCTAGTTCTGGGCTCTCCGTTTTGTTTATAATGGAACAAAACGAATGGAATATTCGATGAACTTTGAACTAGCTCTGTTCACAGGATAGACGTTTTTATGTGTATTCTTCTTTTGAGTTTATTCTTCATTTTTATTTGTGGTAGTAAGTAACTCCACTTTATTTTTACTACAGAAAGAAGTATTTTTGTTCAGTGAAATAAGTGAATTTTTTCCTTCTTCTTTTTTTTCCACGAGGAAGTAAGAGGGGGTGTAACGGGTTAAAAATTAACCCTGTTACTAAAAAGCACGGCTGGCCCTAAGTAGCCTGAGATCAGGTAGCAAACCATACAAAGGTCAGTTGACGGTTGTAGATAGGTACAGTGCAAAGGTCAGTTTGAGAGGGTACGCCGCGCTTGTAGCCTAAGGCAAGGACGCAACGAATGCAAAGGTCAGTTTGCAAGGGCTCCCATTAGCTACGCGGGGAAGAACCGCTCTGGGACCCGACTGACTAAGTATGCGCGGCTCTCAACAGTATAAAAGGAAGCCGCTGTGGCTGCATAATCACATATTGTAAATTTTTTTAACAGTAAACAAGATCGCTATCTGGGGAGATTGATTCTCCTGCCACTGACCAAGGTGCCAAGAGATACACACTCCAACCACCGACCTGTAAGGACCTAATAGGAGCTACCAGTGACGTACCAAGTGTGCAGCATTCAACAGTGTCGCCATCTTAGAACAAGCCTAGCCCAGCCCAGCTGAAATTGGAAGAGCAGAACAAGCCAGCCAAAAACGACTCCCGCAACAACACCAAGCAAAGATCAGTGGCAGGATACCGAACATCGTTGCGGTATCAGGGCCATCCAAACACCAAGCAGGAAACCAGTGGCCCTGAAAAAGGACCACCAATCTCACATCGAGGAGGAAGCCTGTGGCCCTGAAAAGGACCGTCATCAATTCCCCCCAGCAAGTCAGGTAAGTGGTGTGCGACTTGTATAGGGCCCCCATTTGCTACTCATCGAGGCATACCCCTTCAGGGTATGTCTCACATGAACCGGGACACGGTCATTCTTGACCGCAGTCCCAACCCCCCTCTAAGTCAACCTCTCCGAAATCAATTCGGAAAACAAGAAAGCCCGTCTCCCTGACGGACTCCACCAACAATACCCCAACAACCATGCCAGCTTCAACTCTTGGCCCTTCTCAGGGCCAAGATATCATTCCTACCCCAACATCTCTTCCGGCCAATCAGCCAACGACAAACCAAGACGACTTTACGCTTGTGTCCCGACGCAAGCGTAAGACATCAACTAGCAGTTCTTTATCAACAGCCAGTTCTAACTCTCGCATGTCTGACGGCGAGAACCCACCGTGCTCTCAGCAGCCAAAAACACTCAAAATACCTCCAATACTGCTGGACTCTCCGTCCAACTGGCAAGAAATTCTAAAAACAGTCACCACCGTTGCTAACGGCAACGTTGAGATATCCTGCCGCGGCAAGACTTTTCGCCTTCAAGCAAAAACAATTGCGGATTTCCGTGCGATCCAAAGCTCGCTAGTCCAGCAGAAAGCTGCCTTTCATACCTTCACCCCCCCTCTCTGAGAAGGAGGTCAAGGTAGTCATTAAAGGAATCCCGCATTCCACCGAAACCCTCGACATTAAGGCGGAACTAGAGTCCAAAGGACTCACGCCGATGTCCATCACACCCTTGCTTGATGCAAGGAAACAACCCATTAATGTTTTTCTTGTGGCGCTCAAGCGCACTGCTAACGTCCGGGAGGTGTACAACATCTCCACACTGTTCTACGTCAACGTTACTGTTGACAACTATTCTCCAAAACCAGGGGTAGCTCAGTGCTACCGCTGTCAGAGATTTGGGCATTCATCGCTCAATTGCCATCTTCCGGCTCGCTGCGTCAAGTGCGCTGGAATGCACGATCGTACCGAGTGTACAAAAACACGCGACACAGCAGCCAAATGTGTCAACTGTGAAGGAGCTCATCCGGCTAACTACCGAGGCTGCCCTGCGTACGCAGAGCAATTCCGGCGTAGTCGGGAGCAACTTCGCCAGCCTAGCCGCTCGCGACCTGCCCCCGCCTCCAAGGAGGGACCCAAACAGCCAGCATCGACCACCACAAAGTCAGCAGCCAAGCCGGTTGCATCTACAGTACCAACACCCAAGGTTCAGGTACCCACTTCCCCAGTGCCGAAAATCGACACTGAAGCAAAGAGCTTTGCACGCGCAGTAGCTCCTAAGGCCGCGCGGCTGGCCAAGAAGCCCAAGATGGGACAGACTGAGTCCCCAGTACGAACTTCAGTCCCAGCCCCAGTCATCAAAGCTAAGACCCCGGTCTTAGCAAAGAAAGCGGCCCCGAAAGAGGCGCCCATCAAGGCGGTGCAGTCGCCCTCGCCCACTCCCAAAGCCGATGCATCTCAGAATGCGGAGGCACAACCGTCGTCTTCCTTCATCAGGAAGACTGACATTCTCAAATGGATCCAAGAGATCCTTATTCAAATTAACAGTACTAATGACTTTAAACAGATCATAGTCACAGTACTAACCCCTTTCATGACGCTGCTCATTCAGAATGAGTAAGCCTCTCACCATCCTAGCATGGAATGCAAATGGAGTATCCAGTCGTAGAGCTGAGCTCCAACGTTTCCTCCTAGACCGAAACATTGATATTGCTCTAATATCAGAAACTCATCTCTCACAGAAGAAAACCTTCACTATTCCATGCTACAACATCTATCGATCAGATCGTCCAGTTCCGGCCAACTGCCAAGCTTCCGGGGGAACTGCAGTTTTGGTCCACAGGCGGATCGCTCATCAAGCGTTACCGAACGACCCCCAATCAACAACAGAGCACACCAGAATCCAAATCCACTATCGAGGCACAAATTTTAGAATAATTTCTGCCTACCTTCCTCCTCAACGTGATGTTACTATACACACGTTCAAAAAACTACTCGACTACGAAGAACCTACGGTTCTCATGGGCGATCTGAATTCCAAACACCCACAGTGGAACAGCCTTGTCATTAATAAGCACGGCAAAGTCCTACATCGATTTCAGCAAAAACACCCTAAAACTGTTGTTATCGGTCCAACAGTCCCTACACATTATCCCACAAGCCGAAAGTCACGTCCCGATGTCCTCGACATTGCTGTACTGAAGAACGTCACTTTTGCCCATCAAATAGACTGCATCGCAGATTTAAGCTCCGACCACAATCCCGTCTTACTTACTATAAGTAACCCACTCGGCCAGAGGCTACCACACAAAAATGGCAACACCAAGCGAGTTGACTGGAGACGTTTCTCGGAACGCCTTCATCAACTGTTACCAGAACCCCAACAGATCTGCTCACCCGAAGATGTTGACCTTGAGGTTGATACCCTTCAGACAGCTATAGCCTCTGCGCTGGAATCCAGCACCCATCAAATTGCCTGTAAGGGTGCCAAACCTGAACTTCCTCCCTACATCAGAGAGGAGTTGGCAAAAAAGAGAAAGCTTCGCCGACAATGGCAATTCACCCGAGCACCGTCCGTTAAAAGACAGCTCAACGCCCAAACACAATTAGTAAAGCATTTACTAAAAACACACCCTGAAGAGGAATGGACTTGATTCCTGTCCACAATGAACACGGAAGACGGTTCATTGTGGAAACTGAACCGCCAACTCCTGAGAATCAAACGCTCCAACCATCCCCTGTATGGCCAGCACGGTCTGGCTTATTCCCCAACGGACAAGGTAGAAGCGTTCGCAGATTCCCTCCAAGACCAGTTCAGTCCAAATGCACATCTCTACGTGGACGATCACATCGAGCACGTAGAAACTTATCTCGAGAACTACCTCAGTTGTCCATTAGGCCAGCTCCCTGACCCCTACACAGCAGATCAGGTGACACGCGTCATACAACATTTACATCCACGGAAAGCACCTGGTCTGGATAATTTAAACAACCTGGCTTTAATGCACATCCCTGCCCAAACAGTAGGATACATCACTAACATCTTCAATGGAATTCTGCGAACAGGCCACTACCCCACATCTTGGAAAGGAGCCAAAGTCATAACCATACTTAAACCACAAAAATCGGCTCTCTTTCCTCAAAACTACCGACCAATCTCGCTGCTCCCTGGTCTCTCGAAAGTATTCGAAAGACTGGTGAACAGACAACTCACCGAACACCTCGCAGACACAGTTAGGCATGAACAGTTTGGCTTCCGCAAGAGAGCACTCAACTACCCACCAACTAGTCCGAGTTATCAACAGCTTATCAGATGGCTTCAACAAACGCCTACACACAATAGCTGTATTCCTGGATATCAGCAAAGCTTTTGACAGGGTTTGGCACGAAGGCCTCCTGTACAAACTAGCTCACAGCCCTATTCCTCCATGCTATATGTCCACTTAATTCGATCGTACCTCGACAACAGATAGTTCGAGGTGTCCGTCGATGGTACTCTCTCTACGCCCAGACCAATTACGGCTGGCGTACCACAAGGATCAGTCCTAGGTCCGTTGTTGTACAATCTGTACACCAACGATATGCCTGTCCAAGAACCTGTGTCACTGCGGCTCTTCGCCGACGACTCCATGTTCTATTATACTTCAGCGAACCTCGAGTTTGGGGCCAAAAACATTCAACGTCAGTTGGACCTATTGGAGCCATGGTTTCGTAGGTGGAGAATTGCAGTGAATGCAGTAAAACAGAAGCCATCGCCTTCACGAACAAACTACATCCTCCCAAAACTGTACTTCAAATAAACGATACTCCCATAGCATGGAAACCCAAAGTCAGATACTTAGGTGTCACGCTTGACAAACGACTGACTTTTGCCCCACATGTCAAGCAAACTATAGGCAGAGCTACTGCGGCTCGCAGTAAGCTTTTTCCTGTTCTTACGAACAAAAGCCCTATACCACTAAGAATCAGGCTGACTATGTATAAAATGTACATCAGACCCATTCTTACTTATGCAGCTCCGGCTTGGTACTCCCTCATCTCTAACTCTCGAAGGAAACGGCTGGAATCCTTCCAAAACCGCTCCCTACGTTTACTGACTGAATCCCCGTGGTTCGTCAGAAACTAGATCATACGCCACGGCCTTAAAGTCCTCACACTCGAGGAATATACCCTCACACTCACCAAAAACCTAGTTTCGCGAGCAGAAATCTCCACGCACGCGCATCAGTCCGCCATTGTGACAGATCCCGCTCCCCCACTAAGATACAGAAAAAGGCCTCTGTATCTAGTCTACGAACCTCCATAAAGCGACTAATGTGACACTCACATAGTCACTTTCTTCACATTATAAATTCCCAATAAAATCCAAGCCCAACCCACATCTTCATTCCTCACCTAGACAAGACGCAATAAAGCCACTTATATAAATAAATATTGTAAATGTTTAAAAACAGAAACAAGATCGCTATCTGGGGAGATTGATTTCTCCTGCCACTGACCAAGGCTGCCAAGAGGCAGTCTTCCGCCGACCGCCCACGATAACAGGGTCAGTCTCCCAGTGACCATTCGATAACTTGGTCAGTCCTTCGCCGACCATCCGATAATTTTGGTCAGGCTTGCATCGATCACTCGATAACTCGGGGCTGTATAGTGAACGAAAACGCATACCGGCAGGAAACAGGTATCGTATACCGAGGTAAGAATTAAATCATAGAAGCAGTCATAAATCATAGAAATTGGGCATTCCGAATCCTTGGCGTATTTAGGATTCCGAGAGCTCGAGAATAGCGTAGAAATTGGGCATTCCGAATCCTTGGAGTATTTAGGATTCCGAGAGCTCGAGAATAGCGTAGAAATTGGGCATTCTGAATCCTTGGAGTATTTAGGATTGCGAGAGCTCGAGAATAGCAACCACCTGGAAACCTAAAACCTCCTTACGCTCGAGAATATTGAGCACCTAAAACTTCCTTACGCTCGAGAATATTGAGCACCTAAAAACCTCCTTACGCTCGAGAATATTGAGCACCTAAAAACCTCCTTACGCTCGAGAATATTGAGCACCTGAACTTCCTTACGCTCGAGAATATTGAGCACCTAAAACTTCCTTACGCTCGAGAATATTGAGCACCTAAAACTTCCTTACGCTCGAGAATATTGAGCACCTAAACTTCCTTAAGCTCGAGAATATTGAGCACCTAAATCCTTGCTCTCATAAATTTGCGCAGCTAATCAATTTTAAAACTCAAAGCCCCTTTTGGCGATGATGACTTAAACATGGGTGAGCAAAATCATGAAATACTGATTTTGTCGATGAGCCCAATTTATAACTGAGCCAAAACAATTACCTGCATTTGAACCCTGGCGAAGCCTATGAATGCGGACGGCTATCCGGCGTTTAGTCGTAACGCGAGCGAAAGCGTAAATTAATAGCGTTACATAATAAATAATAATAATATATAATAATATATATATATAATACACACACACACACACACACATATATATATATATATATATATATATATATATATATATATATATATAAACCCCGCAGGGTGTGCAGACTAGCTGTAACTATTTAGAGGATTTAGACGTTCCTCGCGGTACCCGAGTCGAACACACATTTACACCTACAACACTACACTTACGACTTTAACACTTTACATTCACACCTACATTTAGGGTGGTGATTATAGCCTCAATGTACTTTTCGCATTAAAAAATATATATATATATATATATATATATATATATATATATATATAAGTTATATAGACAATTATTGTAAACTTTGCAAGATTTAGTGTTAGACTTGGCTATATTTAATGCTGACAATTTAGCTTTTAACACAGTAAACATTTTCATGTACCTAGAGAAGAAAGAGCAGAAGCTCAGTGTGAATCGAGGTCTCACTCAGTTCGCATCTCAATGCATATGAGACGAACTTAAATAGTTATAATAAATTTTAAGTGAATATTAAAGTCTTATTTTAATTATTAAAAAAGTTGTTTTTTTAAAAAGCGACGTCCCCGAAATCATACCATAACTGGCGCAGTCGGTAGGACACTTCGGGAAAATTAGTGCATATAATTTTTTTTCAGTTTCAACTGTTAACCGAAGTGTCGAACAAAAGACCAACCGTTTATTTAACAAGTGCATATTACTAAATTGAACACAACCAACCGACAAAGTGAATATTTGCAACCGTAGAGTGAACATCTACATCCGAACCAAAGTGAAGTGAAAAAATTTTGTAAAAGTTCAGTGCATCACGCAATGAGCATAGAGTTTTGGATTTTGTAAGTAATACAAAGAAGAATAACCTTTGTGAATCTGTATACATTATCCTTAGTTATTTATAACATTTTAACTTTAAATAATAATTAAATTAAATTTTTACAATGGCAACTCCTGTTTTAAAGAAGGAATATCTAGATATGATTCCGGAATATTCTGGAGAACCTACAATGTTAAGTAGATTCATATCAATTTGTGACAAAATAGTTGCTAAATTTTATGTAGCTAGTAATCCCGAAGACTTTCAAAATGAATATTTGATGTCAACGATTTTAGCTAAGTTAAAAGGATCTGCTTTAGAATTAGTTGTAAGTTCTAATAGCTATGCTTGGTTAGATGTAAGGAAAACACTTTTATCTTGTTATTCAGACAAAAGAGATTGCTTTACATTAAATCTCGAAATGGCTGAACTAAAACAAGAAGTCAATGAATCACCATTTAAATTCTATGACAGAATACAAAAATTGTTAAACCTGCAAATAGCATATTTTGTAAATAAAGAAGTAGGTAACCATTTGGTACTATGCGAGTACGTTCAAAAATTAGCTTTACGAGTTTTGTTAAGAGGGCTACAGGAACCATTAGGTTCTCTTATGAGAACGAAAAATCCCACAACTTTGGGTGAGGCACTTAACATGCTTACAAACGATTTCCAGTTTAAAAAAAACGGATTATTCCAAACAAACCGTTCCAACATTCCACCAAAAAACCAATACATGCCAATCCGTAAACCAATACCTAACCATCAGTCTCAACAAAACCCTCACAAACAATTGCATCAACCACCACAACCCAATTCTAACTATGGACACAGACAACCTTACAATCAGACACAAAAACATTTCGTAACTAATTATACTGCAAAAACAGATCAAAGTTATCGACCCACGCCAATGAGCATTTCGACTAGACAAACGGGCACCGCGATTAGACAAAATAAGTTATACCAGATGACCGGCAAGCAGGTTGACCAAGAAAGCGATGTACCTAATATTTCCTTATCAGACCAGGATGTAACAGACGAGAACTCGGAAGAACAATGTTTTGACTACAACCACACTGACGAAGACTGTGAAGATAACCACTTAATCTCACAACCCGAAAAGAATAATTTTTTAGAGATGACCAACTCAGGAACCGATTTTCGATAATGAATCTGAGGAGTGATAACAATCACTTACCTTTTATATACGACCCGAATACTAACTTTAAAATATTAATCGACACAGGTAGTACACGATCTTTTATAAGAAAATCATTAGGCCTAGAACGTTTTAAAACAAGTATAATTAAAGAACCCTTTGAAGTAACCACTACACATGGCGTTTCAAGAGAAAACTTTAGTTGTAAACTACCTTTGTTATTTAAAAAGGAAATGAAATTTTACCTTTTTGACTTCCATAAACAATTTGATCTATTGTTAGGTTTGGATAAAATTAAAGATTTGGGAATACATTTAGATTTTATAAATAATAAGCTAATCTTGTGTGGTAAGAAGATTCCTATTCATTATTTTAACACGGAAGAAGACGTATCATAAAAAAGAACAGACTCTGTTAAACAACAAATTTCAAGTTACATAGTACAAGCTAGAACCAGTCAAATTATGAAAATTTCAGTAAATAATATAAATAACGGTGAAGGAGTGTTAGCATATAAACAAATAAATGGGTTAGAAATTCCTCAATGTTTAGTAACAGTACGTAACGGCGAAGCTCTTTGTCCCATTACTAACAATTCAACAAGACATAATAAATTGACTATAAATGAAAGATTTAAATTAGAACCTCTAAGCGATTACAATATTTATGAACCAAAAACATTGGACAATAGAATTAATTTTAATATGACTGATTACAAAAGTCGAAAAAATATTTTTGATTTGTCAAAAATTAGAGTAGAACACATGAATTCGGAAGAAAAAATTGCCATTACTAAATTAGTACAAGAGTACGCAGATATTTTTCATGTTAACGGAAATAACTTGACCTTCACTAATCAAATAAAACATATAATTCGAACCACAGACGAAATTCCAGTATATTCTAAAAACTACAGATATCCAGAAATTTATAAAAACGAAGTTAACAAACAAATTGATGATATGCTGAATCAGGGAATTATTCAACCTTCTCAATCCCCGTGGAACTCTCCAGTTTGTATTGTACCCAAAAAGCAGGACGCCTCCGGTAAACAAAAATTTCGACTAGTAATAGACTTCAGAGGCCTAAACTCAAAAACAATTGATGACCGATTTCCTTTACCAAATATAACAGATATTTTAGACAAATTAGGACGATCTCAATATTTCTCGACATTGGACTTAGCTTCAGGATTTCACCAAGTGGAAATGGACCCAGACAGTCTAGAAAAAACAGCATTTTCAACAGAAACCGGACATTTCGAATTCTTAAGAATGCCTTTTGGTCTAAAAAACAGTCCTCCCACATTTCAGAGAATTATGAACAAAGTTTTAAGGGGAATTCAAAATGAAACATGCCTAGTATATTTAGATGACGTCATAATTTATTCGACCAGTCTCCAAGAACACATACAAAGAATTAGGGAAGTTTTTGACAGACTAAGAAAAGCAAATTTTAAAATTCAGTTAGACAAAACCGAATTTCTTAGAAAAGAAGTAGCGTATTTAGGTCACTTAGTAACAGCAGAAGGTGTCAAACCAAATCCAGATAAAGTGAAAGCAATTAAAAACTACCCAATTCCAAAAACCACCAAACAAATTAAGGGATTTTTAGGTCTATTGGGATACTATAGAAAATTTATTAAAAATTTTGCTGGAATTACTAAACCTTTTACAAACTGTTTAAAAAAAGGTGCAACAATCAAAATAGACGATCCAAATTATATAAATTGTTTTGAAACTTGCAAGAATATATTATCTAATGAACCTTTGTTACAATATCCAGATTTTGAAAAAGAATTTAATTTAACTACGGATGCTAGTAATTTTGCGATCGGAGCAGTGCTTAGCCATAATAAAAACGGAGATGATTTACCTATAGCCTATTCGAGTCGAACGTTAAGTGATAGCGAAGTCAATTATTCGGCGATAGAAAAAGAATTACTTGCTATAGTATGGGCAACTAAATATTTTCGGCCCTATATCTACGGAAGAAAATTCTAAATTTATTCGGACCATAAACCTTTACAATGGCTTTTTTCAGTCAAAGAACCAAATTCTAAACTTCTTCGGTGGAGACTTAAATTAGAAGAATACGATTACCAAATAGTGTATAAAAAGGGCAAGTTAATCAAAACGCTGACGCACTTTCTAGAATACAACTAAACGTTAGCGATACCAGTCCAGTGAACTCAGGATCAACGACCGATCAAGACATTCAGCAAACGGTAGCAGAATCAGTAAACTTATATTTTCCGGAATTAGACGAAGGACTTCCAGAAGTAGACGATGCTCAATCGATGTTAGCCAACATAGATGAAACGGAAGATATCTTAGTCGACTTGGCAGCAGCAGAAGATAACGCTGAAGATAACGACCAGACGTTACATTCAAATTATGAAGGTAACACAGTGATTGAAATGCCAATTTTGGATGAACCTGTTAATTTTGGAACAAACCAGATAATAATATCTCTTGTAAACTATAACCCCAAAAAAGTAAAAATACAAAAATTATTTAACAACAGTAAAACAAGATTCATTGTAGAGATATCTAAAAATAATTTCGATAATGATGCCGTAAATTTTGTAAAACAATATTTAATACCAAATATAAAATATAGTATATACTTTGAAAACGATATTTATGAAAGATTTGCAACTTGCATAGCCAGACATTTTAAAAATTCGCAACTATGGTTAATTAAATGCACCACAAAATTAGTGGACATAACCGATGAAGAAGAGGTTCAGGAAATCATAAAAAAATTATCACGTAGGGAAAACCAACCATCGTGGAATTCAGGAAACATACGAACAAATAAAAAGGAGATATTATTGGCCAAATATAAAAAATCATATTCAAAATTTTGTAAACAACTGTGACATTTGCTTAAAAACAAAGTACGAGAGGATACCCTTAAAGCTAGAAATGAATTTAACACCAACAGCTATGAGACCACTACAGATAATGCACGTGGACAGTATTACGCTTGATAAGCAAAAGTTTCTAAGCATTGTTGATAGCTTCTCTAGATATGCGCAGATGTATTGTATTGCAGGTGCACAGGCTGTCGAAATAGTCAGCAAATTCTTGGATTTCTTTTTTCATCATGGCATACCAGAAGTTATAGTAGCAGATAACGGCGTGGAATTTAATAACAGGTTAGTAAAAGAAATGATGGATTTACACAAAATAAAAATTCATTTCATAAGCACACAACATCCACCATCTAATTGGATGGGAGAAAGATTACATTCTACACTAATAGAACATATAAGATTATTAAACAACAAATCTGAATTTAAAAATGAAACAATCGAAAATAAAGTAAAATATGCAATAATCGCCTACAACAACAGTATAAATTCTGTAACGAAATTAACTCCGTTTGAAATTTTAAATGGACACATAAATTCCAATTCACTTTTAGATATTGACGTTGAGAGACAAGTTATGAATGATTACGTTGCCACTCACAAAGAAAGGACACAAAGATTGTATGAGATTATTAGAGAAACAAACCAAAATACAAAGGAAAATATTTTAACTAAATGGAATGTCAATAGAGAATTAGTACCCGAAATTCCATCTGATGTTTATGTCAAAACTGTACAGAAACAAAATAAAACTAAAAACAAATATAATAAAGAAGAAGTTACTTCAGTAAACGCGGAATTAAAAACGGCAAAAATTAAAGGGAGACATCCTAACACCAAACAAAAAATTCATCTATCAAAAATTAAAAGACCAAGGAAAATCAGTAAAATTCCAAAATCTAATGATCCTTCTATAAATCCTGTTCCAGGTCCCTCCTCTTCCTCCAGGGAGTAATTAAAGATAAGTTAGAGACAATTTATGTAGAAAATAAGGTTAATATTAAGAAAACTAGGTATACTTCACCCAAGTATAATTTCTACAAAAGAACTGTTCAACGAAATACAGAAAATTCATCAGTTCTATAATAATAAATTACCATTAGAGCCAAAAATAGAAAATATGTGGGCATTTGAAAGTGTAATAGACGTAAGTTGTAAAATTAGAGCTAAAGAAATAGTATATTTGCTGAAATTGCCTATTGTAGATGAAACAGACTATAATATTTATAAGTTGTTATCTGTACCAACCAAATATGAATCAGGATATATAACTGTAATTCCTAGAGTAAAATATATGTTAATGTCTAAATCTAAGTTAGGTAAGGTTAAACTCTTAGGTTTAAACAGTAATTGTAAGAACAAAATTCATTCAAAATATCTATGCTCATTGGAACAAATAACTAATCATAATCTTGATTGTGAAACATCTATAATACAATCCGGCAAGACGGACAGCTGCAAATATACTGCATTGGAGATTCCTGAAAATTTAATAATATGGATTCCTGAAATGAACCAATATTTGGCAATTTTACCTCAAAAGGAAACCTTAAAATTTATGAGTCAAAAGGAAACTACAGCAACTATACTTCAAGGTATCTACTTAATCAGTCCCAACAATGATTCAATTTTTTATCAAAATAAACAATTGTATCATTCATCAGAAACAAAAGGTGGTCATCCACGATTCCTAGATGCCTCTGGATTACATCTTGAAGTCAGTCAACGACCAGAATTCTCCATTAATCTGAAGAAATTGGACATAGAAAAAATTAATTTAGACGCTATATCAAAAATTCAACAACATTCAGTTATTACAACAAAAATCAGCATTTGGACCATCATCATATTCGGAAGTCTTCTCCTGGTGATTATTTATATTGTGTTTAAAAGATTTTCGGGAAAAGACCAACGTCAACCCAGCACTCAACCACCCCCGGAAGTTTTGTTTAGGGATGGAGGAGTTATATAGACAATTATTGTAAACTTTGCTAGATTTAGTGTTAGACTTAGCTATATTTAATGCTGACAATTTAGCTTTTAACACAGTAAGCATTTTCATGTACCTAGAGAAGAAAGAGCAGAAGCTCAGTGTGAATCGAGGTTTCACTCAGTTCGCATCTCAATGCATATTGGACGAACTTAAATAGTTATAATAAGTTTTAAGTGAATATTAAAGTCTTATTTTAATTATTAAAAAGTTGTTTTTTTAAAAGCGACGTCCCCGAAATCATACCATAACTTATATATATATATATATATATATATATATATATATATATATATATATATATATATATATATATGTATATATAAAACCAATAGTAAATTAATGTAAGGCAAGGTTGTCCTTGTCTCAACGACAGAGTTTGAGCCATTTAGTCGGCGCTGCCAAGAATATAAAACGAATTCCACACAGCAATAATTTCAAATTTTAGCAAAACTGTAGGTTATATGTCTGAATTGGTTTTGCATCTTAAATGACGAACTGCTACTTGTTGACTCTTAAACTCGAATTCAATAATTCAATTCAATTAAGTAATTCAAATTCAATAACAATAAGTAAGATTTCAATAATTCGTTTTTCCAATAAAAATATTCCTAGAAATATGTATGACATTTCATAAATTACTTTAATAGCCTACTTTACCAAACAACGTTTATTATTACTACATATTTATAATAGGCTAACCCAACGCTTTATTTAAAGCGAACAATAATATAGGAATAATGATGAAGCATTTACATTAATTTACCGGAAATTTATATGGGACCGTTTTTACTCTAAAACTGAAGCAAAAAAAATTGTGTTATTAAACAAAAAATAAAAATCATGTATCGTGTTTTATGTTCCTTTTTTATTTTAATTACGATACTTTGTTCGAAAACACAACATAACCTAAAACTGATTAGATTCAATGAAATCAGCTGATACAAAACAACTGATCTTTTACTATAACAACCGTTATAAAAATTAAATTAACGATTCATTTTGTATATTTACATCGGTCAAACTTCGTAGTTTCCGTAGAGTAGTGGTTATCATGTGCGCTTCACACGCGCACGATTCTCGGCGTAAACACAGGAAATTTTAATTATAATGTAATACGACACATGCGACGTGCAATATATACTATTATATCAACATAAATTTGTGCACTCGCGTGATGCATTTTTTTTTTAACGTCCGACTATTGTGCACACTTGGGCTAATGCAGACGATTGGATGATTTATAGCGTATGAAAATGCCAAGCCCTGGCCGGGAATCGAACCCGGGTCCTCGGGATGAAAACCCAGTACGTTATCAACTAGGCCACCGACGCGGCTCGCATGGTGCAAAATCGAACATCACAACCAGCCTTAAACATGATACGTGTTTAAAAAAATCGAATCAGATAACTGCAGAGTGAGAAATACAACCTGCGGCCCCCAATTACACCATTCATACAAGCCTAATTCCTTCACAATTGGAAACTCGATTTAAATGGAAATACTTGTAAAGGAACAATCTTCTGTACCTTGTCACGGGATGCAATTGTCCGAAGATTGGACTGGACGCATCGCCACATAATCTAATCACTTCCCCTGCATCAATGCAATTACACACTGTCTTCTTGCTAGTCGCCGGTGATTCCATTTCGAAGAATACGATTCCTTCAATTGTTAAACATAGAAATCATTTCAGTATTTTAAGCAAGCTTTTGGAGCAGCCATTTTGGAAATACCCAGACCGACAAACCGTCACTGTCGTTGTGAGGAACATTGTCCACGTGACAAAGTTAGTGCAATTTCAGTGTCCTGAAACTACCAGATATTGAGTGCATTTGTACAGCTAAACTCGCAGGACACAGGATGCAGGACCTCTATTGGGCGGCAACCTATTAACCTTAGTTGATCTCGGACTGGAACATCTAATTCAATCATTTCATTGTCTCTACACGTTAAACCGGTTACAGCCGGACCGGTTCGAAAACATTTCTCTTGAATTGGTTATCCGGTGTAAAGGTATCGTTGGTTGTGACCAAGTCCTTTTGGCAAAAAGTATTTTGGTGAAAAATTGATTTTAAAAATTTGACACACGCACGTACGCACACACGCTCTCTCTCTCTCTCTCACACACACACACACACACACACACACACACACACACACACACACACACACACACACACACACACACATACACACACACACACACACACACACACACACACACACACACACACACACACACACACACACACACACACACACACACACACACACACACACACACACACACACAGCTCATGTATCTTTTATAACTGTAAGCTGCTAAATATTTTATAGATTCAAAATTACGGACTTTATGCTTAATGTAATTGATCCCTAGAAGCCTTTTGGATTCTGGTTCAGTAGATTCGAGCCCTCCAATTGTTCCTAGACCACTGACTAGCTCACTCTGCTGGGGGTTGTGCCTTCTGCTAACCAGAGCCTCACAAACATAGATTATGTGGCTTCCTTCCTGCATAACCTACACACAGTTTATCCGCGGTACATTCCTATCCTTTTCACCTCTATTCTCAGACCACAGTGGCCTGTAATGAGTCCTACAGTTCTGCAACGGATCTTAATGTTCCTGGCTGACAGTCCTCCAATGTTGAAGTACAGTCCCGTCATTCACTTTATCGCAGCGCTTTAAGTTTGTGTTCCTCAAATCCAAAGTTTGATCCCCGGGAGGTCTTCTGCTTCTACATTCTACAAACCTCTTTCTGATTTCAGATAAACCGTCGCCTCACTGATTTGAGACCATCATTAACCACATCTCACTTCTTCCACTGCAGCTTGGGTAGGTCCTCCTAGCGTCCCTACAGTCTGCCGCAATTCACTGCTTGTGGATTCTACGGAGTTAGATGTATCCCCCTATGATTTCTCTATATGCTATTTTCACTCTCAGTTCTTCTTTGCAGGTCGCCAGGTTTTCCGGACTTTTTGAAGGTATATTTGCAGGCGTTCAAATCCCACAAGTAGCTAGGTAAATAAAATGTCCATCCATACAAACCCCGTATGCACAGGTAAGGTTAGATTAAATTTGGGAGTCGCCCGGTATCCATAATCCTCATACTTAAGGTAAGCTCCCAAGTAGTCACGCAGCCTTTAGCGAACACTGTTCCACCCCGACTTGGGATGAAAGGATCTAACCCAAAAACAGACGAAGAAAGGTTAGATCCAGTTACGGTGCTTCGGAATTGCCCAAACCCATAATGTGTGAGTCCTTGAGGGAATCCTCAATTAAAATACCGTTACAAAGCTTAGGTATTCCGCTCTAGTGCATATAAGTTATACACGATCTCTGAAAAAGTGATAAACGACTTAATATAAACACTAAGACAATGATAATTGTACAGCACTGTAAATACACTTCTCATGATGTCCCTATACAGTAATAATACAGCACAGATAGATAGCGTACAATTTCCTTACGTCTTCCGTTATCTTATCTTAAACCAGCAAATCACCAAAACTGTTTAAAGTACACATCAAATATTTACCAATATACTCTCTAGAATAGACTACATAAATACAAACACATGGCCTGTTTATTATATATTTTTTAATTTTTTTGCCTCATGGGACCACTTTAGTCTAAATTTCAATTCTTCCTAACAGATCATTATACTGAACCGAGTGATAATAATCCTAGCAGAAAAGAAGAAGAATATAAAGAATCCCTTAAACACGTTATAGAGGTTATGATCTGCACTCTAACATAATTTGTTTTACCATGATGGCCACCAATAAGTCATATTCCAGTGCGATTTACTAATAGTCAATAGTATTTATAAATCATTAGGGAACGCACGTGAAATTGTAGATACGCTAAAATTTCTTAATTGTTTACTTTTTTCTTTTTCTCATTGTTTTTTTTTGTGAATGTTTCCTTAATCTGGATTGAATTACTGGATCAAAAAAGCACTTTTTTATTTATTTTTGGCCTCATGGGACCACTTTAGTCTAAATTTCATCAGCTTCACTCTTATCATTAACATTATCGTGTCTTCGTTAGTCTAACCAGTAATTAGCACGTGCGTTAAAAAATAGAAAACTACTTACATTTAAGTTAATTTCATGTTATTTTTTTCATTACCTATATTTTGTCCTTAATGTGTGTTATTTATTATTTATCCACGTGCCCATATTCTTTCACCTATGTTAGCATAATTACATTTTGTTTTCCTCTCAACTTTCGTTTTCCCGCTTCACTCGACCTCAATTACCTACAAATAGGTTATCTCTAACACAGTAAACCTCACCCTCTCCTTACCCCTCCATCCCTCTTCTCATATTGCATAGTGCATTGTGTTTACCCTTTACATAATAGCGACGAAGCTTTCTAATCTAATAAATTGTTTAATCACATCCCACCAATCAAATAGCTCACCGTGTAAATCAAAGACAACACTATCGGAGCAAGCAGGACATCACAGGATATCAATTATCCTGTCTATGGCCGAGTCCTGCGCAATATCCTCTCCTGATCCTGTACCTTGATTATCTGGTGTGCGAGCTTTGTTTATGACGCGAAATTTTTACAGTTTCATTTGTCCCATAAACGTTTCAGCTGTTCAAAGCGGTGCTTAACTGTTAATTGAAATTTAAATACATTTTACTTTCTCCGTATGAATGTTCAACAGAACTGCTTATTGTGATAAAATAAAACACTGTGAAAAGCAATACGAACAATATAAACTGTTGTGAACGGTGTAACTCGATTTTAAAATTTCAGTGTCATATTTTCCATTCAAGAATCATTTCTGTCTGTACTAGTTACCTTCATTTCGATAAACAAACACCTTTAAATTATAGAACTTCTATATTTAAAAAAATCTAGTAAGGGAAGTACTTGAACATACCACTAGTTACTTTTCCGTGTTGCTTTGTCGAAAAAACATTACATTGATATCTATATATTCTTAAAAATGGTTCTTATTAGCACAATTTTGTTAGGAGATGATCTTTTGGAGGGTTTTTCGTGGTA
The DNA here is from genome assembly GCA_022606455.1 of Callitettix versicolor. Taxonomy (NCBI): domain Eukaryota; kingdom Metazoa; phylum Arthropoda; class Insecta; order Hemiptera; family Cercopidae; genus Callitettix; species Callitettix versicolor. The sequence goes on from CM040190.1 coordinate 6,365,361, forward strand.
AGACCTTAAAATGAGATATACCTTGAAATCATGGCTACACATCTTGAAATGAGCCTCGATCATGACTTTTAAATCTCTTATTTGAGGTATTTTTTAAATATTTTGTCGTGTGCGCGCGCGCGTGTGTGTTCATTTGTTTAGTCGTTAGCACTCTCACTTTCGAAATATGTCAAAATTGATTTTAGTAACAGTTTGGCCGACTTCGTTAACAATATTTTAACAATATTCGTTAACAATATTCGTCCAACAATTTCACTATGGTAAGCATTTTCAAACGTGAAGCAAGTCAAAGTTTGTCTCACAATTTAATTATCACAAGCTTGTTTTACAATTTATTTTAGTCATTATAATGGCTTTAGAATCTGCATAAAAGGGTGTTTAAAAATCCCATTGAAAATTTAAAATACTAATTTATGATCATTTTAAAAGCTAATTAAGACGGTGAATAATGAAATTGTGTTATGAAGACGGTATTAACATATGAAATTATGTTATCAAAAAAAACGGGACATAATATTTTTTTATTATTATTGTTAGAAATTCCTTTATGTCACGTTAGCGAAACAGTTGCGTGAAGTGAGCTTTCGCCGTTTACCATCCTTTATAGTTTTTCAGTCTGGCTTGCTCAACAGCAAACTGTACATTTTTTATACTTTACAATCACGTGATCTTATAAATAAATGTTTACAAATCATCAGCAGTAGTTTACAAATTTTGTTTTTAGAAAATCTAATGGCATTGTTTGCTTTTTCCAAACAGTAATTTTTTTAAAATACTATCACACTCTGTTTGATCCTGTATATTAAATTTAATAAAAAACATTATATTTTTAACTGTAGCCTATGTGTATTTACTGTACATAACCTTTACGTTTTGAGAACCAGTTGATTTTTGATTTGTAACAGTAACACACATTTGTTTACAAAACGAGCATAAGAAAGTGAAATCTGTTCCTTCACATTACGATTCTGTAAATAAATTATTTATCACGAAGTCTATTTTCGTCTTACAAACTACAATAATTAAAGACTAAAAATACCATGGGAAAAGTAACTGAAAGTTGTGAACTTGGCTTTGCACGCGAACTGTGGTCATGTTAGGCAACTTGATAAAGAAAATAATGAAATGACTAATCGGATTAGTAGAGGCGCCCCTGATAGCCCACCCTCCTGTTTTACCCCTTCTAATAATTCATCACTTTAATATATACAAACGTAAATTCTAGTAAGGTCGCAACTGGCTTGTTCGTGTAAGCAATGATCTGGCAATAACAGTGTTTCGCTGCTTGGTTTTGTAATTACCTGTAACAGCGATATTTGATCTCCTCTAAAAGTAGTCATTTTTATAAATACTATTGTAAAATATATGACGTTCTAGGGATTTTTTTAATTTAAACTTTATGTTATTAGATAGACAAAAAAAACTTTGTTCTGTATAAAGCGCTACGGTTGTCTTTTTCATAAAAAAAACTATTTATTTTCGTTAACAAATTTGTTAACACTACAATTGTTTACGTTATTTTCATTAACTAAATTTTTTTAGATTTATTGTCCTCTGCGATGGTCACCATGTTACGCAAACCATCGTCAATACCTGTCTACCGGATTTAGTTGATTTAATCTACTGGATTTGTAAACAAAAATAACATATTTTTCTATCAGAAAAAACTTATCTAACCAAACCTAACATTTTTTTTGTATAATGTAGAACATTTTGTGTATTATTTTGTGTAGTTGTGAAAACCTTTTTAGAAGGGTACAGAAGTACAGTTTTGTGTTTAGGGGAAAAATAAAAACTAACTTGCTCGTGATAGAAGGTAACTGTAAAAAAAATCAGGTATACAAATTATTAGTATTATTGAAGTTAATTTAAGACTGCCAGTGCAAGAAATATTGTTTGTGTGTGTATCCCTGACATAATACTGTGATTACTGCTAAATAAACTATGGTTTACATCAACACCTGCATTAGTAACTAGAGTTGATCCTGTGCACAGATCAGTGTTCCACAAACTTTACACTATGCGTTTTTCCTGTAGTAGTATCGAGGCTCGGTAGTCGATGTGGTTAGGCACCGGTCAGTCTGCAGCATCTGTAAATTGCGCACCTAAAGGTTCTTAGTTCGGGTTGCTCCTGTTGCTTTTCTTTTACTGTTAACGCTGATCCCTCGTCCTCTGGCATAAAGTATTCACTGACGTTAAGCAAAAAAAGAGAGTGGTCTTTATAAGTGGTCTAAGTAAAAACACATGATTAATTTCCTTGTTAACAGATATGTTCACATTATTCTTTGAATATTTATACCAAGTGAAATTTGCGTTAAACGTTTCTCTTTTCGGTATTATAGTCTCATAAATCTGATAGTTTTCCACCGGAAGTGACAAAGTAACACCAAGTAGTGTTTACATTTAGGCTAGCTGCACACTGGAAGAAATGAGGAGTGATTTTTGTCACGCACCGACTTGAATCAGTAGTTAACAAGCTTTGTTACTATACGGTTGGTATTCGTTATTAGAATGTTTATTATGAGATGTTTTTGTTTCCAGACAAATATTCAGAAACAAAATAACTCGTCTCGCCTTTTGCGATTCACGACTAGCCTGAACAATCCGCTCCACTTCAGTACAAGACCCCATTTAGCAATATGACTAGTCATGGCATATTTCTACGATTACGAGATACACAACAATAAGTAATTAAATATTGTACAAATAGTTATTGCAGTTATCTGTGCAATTGGTTCACTGAAATGCTTTACTTTTTAAAAAAAGTTGTTTCCAATGCCTACCTGATTGAGTGTTCCGTAACAATTCAATAGATAAGGCACTCACAGATAAGATAAATAATTTATTTTCCTTGTGTATTCCTTCGGTGTTCTATCAGTGTGAATAGCATCTCTCACCATGGGTAAGTAATTATATTTTAATTGAAGTAGACATAGTTTAATCAACTTTTCTTACAGGAAATAGTTTCCCTTAATTTGGTAAAATAAAATCTTGGTTCCAAATTTTAATTTGTACTAGCTTTGCAATAAGTCTTGTTTAAAATCATATGTAACATTATACGAAAATTGGATTAATTAGAATTTAATACCCACATTAGTTCAGACAGAAGGAATTTAGTAAACATACTTGTTCGCAAAAATGGACACCTCAAAAATGTCATATTAAGGAAAATTAGACTACTAATATAGTTTTACAAAATTCTTTTATTCAGTGACATATTTTTTGCCGTGAGGCTTCCACAGACATAGTAAAGATAAAAATTATAGTGTGCTAATACTAAAACAATTGATATTAAAACTGGAAGGGAGAAGGTAAAGAAAAGTATGTAAGAAGTTCAATGAGCCGCCTTGGTGGCCTTGTGGATAGTGTACTAGGCTTTCACCCCGAGGACCCGGGTTCGATTCCCGGCCAGGGCTTGGCATTTTCATACGCTATAAATCATCCCATCGTCTGCATTAGCCCAAGTGTGCACAATAGTGGACGTTAAACAACAAAAAAGAGGTTCAATGACCAGCAAGTCACTAAACAACAGGCTTGTGTAAGGGATCGAGAGGGATTAACGTTAGTCTGTTCTTTTAAAATATTTGGGTTTTTACAAATAGATTTATTTTTCCAGAATTTCTAAATTGTTTAGTTTTTATGGATTACATTGATATTGTTCAAGTTAAAAAAATGAACATGTTCTAATAAATGATGAGTCATTTTTTTGTCCTTACAAAAACTGAAATGTTCTTTAACACAAGTTTTTATAGCTTTTCAAGATTGTCCTACGAGAACACTATTCACAGACAGTTTTAGCAAACACCAAACTACTGTTTAGTAAAAGACCGTTATAGTTGACAATGTTTGTCCTTATATTCGATGTTCACTGAAAGAGAGGATCCCATAGCCATACTATTTCACTACGTATAGATGTTATCGTTAAATTTAAAATAATAGAAACTTCAAAAGTGTTAAAAATTTCATGTGCGATACTATTTTCTAATTTTAATTCTTTTAGTATATCGTGGATAATATATTTACAATCTTCGGTAGGTGCACGAGTGAAGAGGTTACGAACAACAAAAGAAATAATTTTGGCATCTGTAGTAACATTTTGTTATTTTATGAACTAAATCTAAAGAACTTTTTGGAGGCATAAATATAGCATAAAAATAGTTTGAAATTTTAAAAATAACGTTAGCTTTTTGTGCTAATTTATAGATAAGGAAACAGCAAGACGAGCAGGGATATAAGGTTTGTGTAATTTAGAAAGATCACATAACCGAGGGGTTTCAGGATTTATAATTTTTTTTTAAAATACCTTCTCCATTCCAGATTTAACATCAAATGTGTTATTACAGAAGCATAATTTATATTTTTAACTATAATATATCCGAATATGCACTGTTTAATATGCAATGTTTAATTGTGCACTTGAGAAAGTAGTCAGGGAATGGAAGAAAAATATAAAAAGTGGAATAGGATTGGGTTACAAAAAGAAGAATCTCAGAATTAGCTGTATTGGATTTGCAGATGATATGGCCTTGTTTGCTGAAACAATGGAGGAAGCAAGGGAGCAGATTCTTGAATTAAAGAAACAAGCAGCTAAAATAGGTCTAAACATATCTTTTGAAAAGACCAAAATCATGACAAACAACAAATACCCAAATAAATACCTTAAAATCCAAGAACAGAAAATAGAAATTGTAAAAGAGTTAAAATATCTTGATGAATGGATTAGTTGGAATGCAGATGAAGGCAAGGCAATGGAATCCAGGAAAAACAAACTTGAATTGGCCTTCCAATTGACGAAAGAAACATACAATAAGAAATCCCTTTCATGGGGGTCCAAAATTAAACATTATAAAACAGTGATCAAGCCGGATGTACGCAGCAGAAACATTAACCATGAATCGCATAGGCCAGATAGAAAAGCTTGAAATAACGGAAAGGAAAATCTTAAGAAAAATTATAGGAACAAAATTTCAGGATAATAAAGCAGTATATATAAGAAATGAAGCTCTCTATAAGAAAATTGAAAAACTGTCAGATACTATGAGAAAAAGGAGAATAAATTTTTACGGCCATCTTCTTAGAATGAACTCTAATAGATTAACGAAACAAGTGTTTGATTTTTTCCATAATTGTAAAACAAAACCGAACTGGTTTAAAGAAATTGAAAAAGACCTAATAGAATTAAAAATTACAGAGAATTCACTGCTTGACCAAACTGCTAAGATAAGTACCAAGGACGAAAGAATAAGATTCCAAGATAAAACCAAAATAAAACCTAAACCTATCAATTCAAAAGAGGAGAGGAAAAGAAGATCGGAAAGAATGAAGAGCTACTGGGAACAAAGAAAAGTACAGCGCGCAAGAAATGATTAATTCAGCGTACCCCAAAGAGGGTGAAACGAAAAGAAGATATCTGAATATGCTCACAGCGAAATGTATGTCACTGAATTAAAAAAAAATTGTAAAACTACATTATTGTTCTAATTGTCCTTGATATCATGGAGTTTCACCGAGTGCCAAATGTGCTTTCAATAAATAATAAAAGTTATATTTCTGATGGAAGCAACAAATTAAACAAGATTAAGTTATGGATTTGTTAGTGTAATAACATAGTGTTTTGACAAAATTGTGGTCAGATATTATAAAATAAAATATTATTTTTGTAAATAAATAAAGTAAGTGCCAGTTACTAAAATGTTTGAATAAAAAGTTTTGAAAACTTCTATCCGTATGGAGATACATGATAATAAGTCAAATGTATTGAATTAATAGCATTACATGTTGTGGCTTTTCTCAGGAAAAACTGAAACAGTAATAATTTATAAATTACAGTAATAAAATGTATTAATTTATGTATTAAAAAATATATTTAACAAAAGCATGATCATATAACTCAACAAACTTGTGATAATTTTACAGTGAATATGAAAATAATATATACGGAATTGGATATATTTTTATTGACTTCAAACGTGCGAATTGCAATGTCCAAAAAAACCCTGATTAGACTTTATCGGGTAATCTGAATTTATTTTTTGAAAGCAAAGAAATTGTTTCAATACACTATACGTTAGTCTGTTTAGAAATTCTTTCTACATGAGCACGTATATACTATCGCATTACAGAAGGTTGATAATATAAGTGCCTTCTCGATCATTGAATTGAATTTTTTTTTAATTGATGAAATATATGTTTTTTTTTATTTGCTTTACAATATTTTTTTCTAATTGCAAATTTGTTTGTATTGAAATTGCAAGAAAATGAAATTAAAAAATATTTTTAATGTAAAATTTTATACACATTTCCCCCTCTTTTTGGCCACTTCAGAGGACGAATTATAGAAAAGGCTGAAATATAATATTTTTAATTTATAAGAAAATCAAATACAAATATTTGTCTGTAGTGCAAAAAACATGTATACCTCTTTTTTAGGACATGAATTTGTAAAAATGTTGAAATACGTGTTTCGTAATTTGTGTTTTAGAATAGTTTTGTTAAGTTTAAAGAAAATCAAATTGAAAATATTTTTCTTCAAAAATATATTTTTTTGCCCCTTTAGAGAATGAAGTTAGGAAAATGCTGAAACACATGTTCCATTATTTGTGTTTTAGAGTATTTATAATTAGTTTCATAAAAATTCGAATTATTTTTTCCCAAATGCAAATTTGTATAGCCTCTTTCATCCTTTTAGGGGGAAATACTGAAATACATGTTTCATAATTTGTGTTTTAGAATATTTCTGCTAAGTTTTAAGAAATGCCAACACAACATTTTCTCCAATGCAAACTTGTATACCTCGTTTTCATTTTTTACTTTCAGAAGATGGTTAGGGAAATGCTGAATTAAGTGTTCTATAAGTTATATTTTAGAATTTTTTATTTAATTTTAAGAAAATCCGATAAAAATATTTTTCTAATATAAATAAAAGTTAGGTATGCAAACTTTATACCTCTTTTTTACATTTTTGTTCTTTTATGGGATAGAATTTGGAAAAATGATGTGTTTTAGAGTACGTATCTAGAATACACGATCGAAAAAATGTTTTTTCTAATGCAATATTTTATTCCTAATTTTTACATTTTCTACCCACTTTTAATGCCTTTAGAGAATGAATTTTGGAAAATGGTGAAAAATATATTTCATTACTCGTGTTTTAGAATAATTATGTTAAGTTTCTTGAAGATCCGACCAAAAACATATTTTTTTCTATAAAAACTGTTTGTTTCTCATTTATACCACTTTAGGGGTTGAATATTAGAGAATATGTAGGGGTTTCCCTACATGGTGGTACTAAGGAACTCTGAAAATTTTAGGTCTCTAGTTATTATAGTTTCAGCTGTGCACTGATCAGTGAATCAGTCAGGACCTTGCTTTTTGTATATAGAGAGATAATTGAAACTGAAATTAAGAGTCCATCTAATAATGTTTCATATTAAATAGCAAACCAAATCTATATTAGATGTTTGTATAAGCTTTATTTGTTTACCCAACTTTGGGGTACACCAAATCAATCACTTTTAATAAATTTTAACTCCTTTTAGCCCAGTATTGCTTCATTTTGCGAAATCTTTCTTCGTTAGAGATTTGCTGAGTAAATAAACTATGCCAAGCCATTATAAAAATTGGTTATTGTTTTGGCTGTTCTGTCCACGAGCATAGTGTCAGTGAATCAGTTTGTTATGTCTTTCTCTGTTTCTCTAAACCAAGTTATTTGGCTCTTCACTGCGAAAGTAGTGCAAATTTTTTAGCTAGTCATCTATTCCATTCGGAGATGATTTAAAAATCAATTCTCCTTTTTCTTATTGTGTCTGATAGTGTTTCAGTTTTAGATATAGTTTCATTGCCATGTGGAGTAATTGGTGTAATTATGGAGATTCGGGCCTTCTTTTCGTAATATCTTTCTTTCTTTGATCTCCAGCCTTTCAAGTGGGCCCCGTACTGAGATTATGTTTCAGCTGATATAAGGCTTCTGGTTTAATTACTGTATGATAATGCCTTATCTTTGTATTCCAGTTGGGACCTCTTGTTGTATGTGTCTTTGGTAAGGCGCTAATTCAACTTATCTTTAGATTCATAAATTAATGATCTATTTAAGATATTTGAATTCTTTGAATCTCAATATATTGTTCTCCCACTTGAAGCTTTTTTTTGGTTTTTTCGATATGTTTGTCAATATTTCTAGTTTTTCTATACAGAAACTGTCAAAAATAAACATTTAGATATGTTGTTGAGCGTCTAGTATTGTAACAATGTCATTCAACTGTAAACAATAAAGATAATGACAGCGCCTGCAAAGCATTATAGGACAACATTATACATTTTACTACGGTTTGCTGCCATTTTGAAATAAATAAATTATTTTCTCTGAGTAAATAAATTATTACAAGCCATTATAAAAATATCTTTTGGTGCAGTGTTTGAATCAAATTGGACCACAATAGTACTCTACATGTTATTTACTGTCGAAGGAAAAACGATGCATCTATTGAAGATTAATACATCTCTAAGCTATAACAGTCCCCTGTCATTCATGCCATTCATACACACTTACACTTACAACTTTTTACAACACTTTACACTCACGCTTACATTTAGGGAGGCAATAATAGCCTCAATTTGCTTTTCGCCTTAAAATAACGAAAAAAATCATGCTATTTGTTAAGAATGATTTAAGTATGAAAACCTCTGTCATAGGCTTTAAAACTGTTCCAGATAGAATACTGTAACTTTCAGAAGTCAAAGTAAAAAGTGGAATTAAATTACGTTAAATTCCAATTGATATTTTTTTTCATTTCTTTTTATTGAATTCAATGGTGTTCCCATGATTTCATCCAAGGGAGGCTGAGTACGTGAAGTACCTCTCAGTACAAAGACAGGTCCATGAACTCCCTCATAAAAATGTATGTTAAAGGAATTTTAAACTGACAATTGGCTTACTTTCAAAATACCTTTTGAGAGAAAATCAAACTGTAATTTGGTGCCTTTTATAAACTTTTAGATTAATTTTGTCAATAATTCTTATTTGATATCAGCAAATATAATAAGTTTGTTTGACGGTACAATACCTTTCGTAGCAACAAAGACAGCAAGCACACTGTCACAAAGTCACAGTACGAAGACAAAGCACAGACTAATAATAAGAATAACTAGGCGAAAAGCTGGCCTATTATTGTTCTTTTTTGACCCAAAACAGAAAAGCATGATCATTTCCGTTTTGTTTGCTGGCTGGTGGAAACAGATTTCCTATATTTCTACCGCTTTATCAACATCTCAATAAGGATGTAAGTATAAATGAATGAACTGCATCAAGCAGAAACAGGTCAACATAAGTCGAAGTACAATATAATGGAAGGTCTGCTGTTAAAAGGATTAGAAAGGTTCACTGATGGATCCAAATAAGGTGAAATAGAGGCTGGAAATGAGGAGATGAATCTGGACCAGAATGTGCCCTGTACGTGGTAAGGTATCCTACAGTTTTCTAGTCTGAAGTCCTTATTGATTTTGCACAACAGATTCTAGACTCGGACACAGGAACAAGGATATCTTAATTTACACAGTCAAGCAGCTTTGAAGGCACTGAATGTAAGCTAGTTCAAGTCAAAGATAGGCTGGGATTGCGTGACTTATAGCACAGCTAATCCTGAACAACGTTACATTGTGTTGGGTGCCAGGACATGCTGGGATTCATGGAAATGAGCGAGCTGACAGGCTAGCTAATTGAGCATCATCAATGAAATTCTAAGGACCTGAACCGTTTTGTGGAATATCAAGGCGGGTGGCTAAGCAGGCTTTTAACACTTGGGCTCAAAGTGAGCATGAAAGGAGATAGGACATTCTGGGGCTGAAAGTGAATAGGATGACACTTCGAGGACCCTCTAAACACATTGCATCTAGCTTACTCTCAATTAGGAGATGCAATATTAGGAAAGTAATCGCTATGTTCAAAGGACATGGATACTTTAGAAAACATAAGCCCAGGATGGGTATTTACAATAGATCACCTCTGTGTGATAATGCTGAACACCTACTCCTGAAATGTGGGTCTTTGGAGCAAGAAAGGAACATAATCTTGGGCAAATGATGAAAGGACTGATCATCCACAGACGGATCCCATCATCAAGATCCTGAATCTATGGAACTCTTGCAAGACCTCCAGAGTCATCAGGAGTGCAATAAGTTTACGGCTGATATAATATAACGACTGACTATTGTGCACAGTGCTAATGCAGACGAAGGGATGACCTGAAAAGTGAAGCCTTGTTGAATCCTCGGGTGAAAGCCCAGTATATCAACTAGGCCACCGAGGCGGTACATTCTTATATACAGGGACTTGGATATATATATATATATATATATATAACGACTGACATTTATTATTATTATTTGCGTATAGACCCTGATGTGTATAGACAAAGCAGGGATGACTCATATAGCGTATTCCTTCTAAACAATACCCTCATTACTGTAAAACTAAATCCTCTAAACTGATATTCCGTCAACATTTAACCCCTGCTCACGGATTGGATTTCATTGTTTAACTTTTTGAATTGAGCATCTTTTAACACGTAAACTTCCTATCTTAGCTCTTTCGGTTATTAGACAACGTAGCATATTTTATTTATATAGTATCAGTAGATATAACAACGAGACTTGCCAACAGAATCCTAAGGGTATATAAAAAATGAAAGGTGTCGAATCAACAACGTCGTGGATCGCACACAGTCGGAGATATAGACCTAGCATGACAAAAGCAAAAATAAACTCAAAACAGACGTTGAATGGATACAGGAACGCATACAGGAGATAAGATGCTCGGTTGTAGACTCCCAACAAGGTCCCAGAAGAATCAAATCAACAACGTCGTGGATCGCCAAGTCAGAATAGACCTACATGGGTACTCAAAGACGTTGAACGAACGAGGAGAAAGATGCTCGGTTGGAAAGAGGATCCCAATGGAGAGGATGAGGGAGGAGTAAAGAGGATCCATTAGATGAGGAGGTGTGGAGGATTAGAAGGAACAAGACATGAGTGCTTTGCGTGATCCAACAGGGTCTATACGCAATATATATATATATATATATATATATAATAATAATAATATATAATATATATATATATATATATATATATATATATATATATATATAATTTTCAAAAATTTGTATTAATAAAAGCAATGGACACTCTTTGTGACTGACCGCCTCGGTGGCCTAGTTGATAGCGTACTGGGCTTTCACCCCGAGGAACCGGATTCGAATCCCGGCCAGGGCTTGGCATTTTCATACGCTATAAATCATCCCATCGTTTGCATTAGCCCAAGTGTGCACAATAGTCGGACGTTAAACAAAAAAAAAAACTTTGTGACTAAACGCTTTAACTATTCAATTAGTTGGAACATTGCAACACCACTCACTCAAACACAATACTGATAAAGTATAAACGTGATTCACAATTTATTTAATAAACAAAATCTTATCAATTAATGATTATTTCATTAAAAGCTTCTTGTTACATGACGCTGCCAGTTCACACCTTTGTGTTACATAAAACTTCCGTATTTATTGACGGGCATAAGGCTGATAAAAAAATTTATCGAACAAGGCAATTCACTTATTGATAATACGTATCAAAATAATTGATTTAAAACATACAGCGACGTATCAGATTGAAGTAGTACAGTCTGTGAAATAAAGATTACATTCAACAAAACACCTTTTATAAAATAAAGTATTGTTTTTGTGATGTACACAGGGTTTTGAACCAAATCAAGCCATATGAAGAGAGACCATTCCAGTAGAAGTGCATTAATGATCACAGACTGCATTCATTTCACGCACTTGATAGAAGAGATTTTCAAAAAAACAGTTATCATACAATTTTTGAAATTCTGATTTCATCGTCATAATCAGCATTAAAATCTGCATACACTAGCATTTTAAACTTCCGAATTACATTGAAAATACGAAAACTGAACGAAAACCATTAAAACATTTCTTAATTTCAACGGATTTTGAAAATTCAAAACGCAAAATTTATGGAATTTTTAACACTGATTACAAACAAGTTATGAATTTTCAAAGATCTGAAATGGCTGCCATCTTGAAACTGTTGAGCGAATTTTTCTGTTTAACGAACTGGTCCAAGTTATTACCAAAGTCGACAACCTGTCAAAAAGTGATCTAAGAGTTTCAATGTCATGAGTCTGGGTCTTACCGTGATGGCTGTTCCAATAAATTCACTAGTAATTGATTAAAAAAAATTTTTTTGTGCTTAACGTCCGACTATTGTGCACACTTGGTCTAATGCAGACGATGGGATGATTTATAGCGTATGAAAATGAGACAGTAATTGATTTATAGCACTAGTAATTGAGACAGCTGTCTTGCTGACGTGATAGAAGCAAATTTCCACAAAATAACACTGCATAACACATCATGAACGAAATATATTCTGTTTGTGAATGTCTAGAATAATTCAAAAACAAATCTTGACTTCTGTTAGGTTCCTTTTCCTGTTTTAATGAAATTTAAAAAGCCAACTGGTACAGATTTTAGTACTTGTTTTGGAGTCATCAATCAGACGTTTGTAGCCGCCTCGGTGGCCTAAATGATAGCGTACGAGGCTTTCACCCCGAGGACCCGGGTTCGATTCCCGGTGAGGGCTTGGCATTTTCATACGCTATAAATCATCCCATCGTCTGCATTAGCCCAAGTGTGCACAATAGTTAGACTTTAAACACAAAAAAACAAAAAAAAAAAAAAAAAAACAGACGTTTGTATGATTTTAATGCACACACATTTATCTGGAGAGGAAAGGATCACCATAAAAAATTATAGGAGACTGAAAACCTTATCACTGATTTTGGACATTTTTAATATTTATTTACCTAACCTACCCTAACCTGTATGCATGTCAGGGCGTGGACAGGAAGCAAAAGAAGTCGCATATAATACCTCGTTTACTGAACCTTGTGTTGAGACATCTCAGATCCTCAAGTGGATATCTAAGATAAATATAGAAGTTATATTGCACAATACCAATAAGATGATGCCCTAAATAAACAGCTGTTCGGAAGGAACGATTGAGACGACCGACGAGTCTGTCCTGGAGTGAGGCTAAGGCCAGTTCGCGCGAGGCTACACCGCATGCAAAGTGAAATTGTGCACATTCATGTTTGGATTTAGAACGCTCGCGTAAATACGCGAATTTTCTTATAAATTTCATTCGGAAAAGACCTACTTTGTTTGTTGGAGCGACATTAATGTGAGAATTGTAAAAAATTGACAGTGCGAACTTTGGTGTAGTCACTGATCAAGTAACGTAGTTTTTGAGAAAAAAATATCGGCTAACCTGGGGGGGGGAACCCACGAAATACTAATTAGCGCTAAAGTCAGCCTGATTAATACGTTGAAGTCTGTCTATATAAATTAACTTTATATCCAATAAGCCATCCTGGTTTATTACTTTATTTATAGTGATGTCACTCATTTGTTACTTTTAGTGGTTCTAATATCAAACAGAAAAATATATTTCAGTTAGTTTGTTTTTTTGTTATAATTAGTTTTATGGTTAAATGACACTCACAAGGTATTGTTGTATTACAATTTGATAGACTGGATAAGGTTGGTACAGATTCAAGTTTAGTTTTGATTTTGTTTGCTTTGTTTAAAGTTGATGTAAAGTTGTTTTATCATTATAAATGTTCTTGCCATTTTGGTTTTTCTTTCTGTGGTATGAAAACAGAATTAATTTTTTTTTCACTATTTGTTATTTTTCTTTAAAATATTAAGGTGGCAAGACAAAAACAAACAAAAAATATAACTTTTGCAAAGCGACCACTTTGATTTCTTGGACCACCCTGAACCACGTGACCACGTACAGGCATTCTCGTTGTCTTGGCCTAAAACAATGGTGTATAACTTTTATTAAAATTAAAGACAACGTGGCTCCCAACCACTGGTACACTAAAAATTAGATACAAAATTAGTTATGGACCACACCCCTTCTCCTCTGTAGCTGGCAAATAATTTCTTTATTACGGGAACGTAATAGTGTTATCAAAAGTTACACCTGCATTCAAAGCATTTTTGTGGTCTAATTTATTTAGAATGAAAAACATGTTGAAATGGAAAGATAAACTTTTATCTTTTATTATTCAACAAGTAAAACTCTGAAAGAATAACAGATTTAAAAAATACTAATGGCATTATGAATCATAAAATATTATATTAAGCACTCAAGATAACTTACAACAGACTGATAGCAAGTCAAGTTAATTTCAGTGAAAAGTCTGTACTTTTAAAATAAAAAAAATCCATCTCTCTCTCTCTCTCTCTCTCTCTCTCTCTCTCTCTCTCTCTCTCTCTCTCTCTCTCTCTCTCTCTCACTCTCAGATTAATTGCAGATTATACAAAAACAATATGTATTAAAAAAAAATTTTTGTCCTCATGGGACCACTTTAGTCTAAATTTCAGTTCTTCCTAACATTGGGCTGTAATTTTTTCCTCCAATAATCCCTCATTCGATCAGATCGTTGCTTCCTGACGGCATCTGTGATCACTACCTTCTTGTGTCTCTTCGGTTTATCCACTTTAAATTTATTAGTCTTAAGAATGCGTGTTATTTTACATTTGTCTGTTGCCTCATCCATTTTCAGTCCTATTTCACTGAGGTCTCTGAGTGTGTGATGTATATTCCTGTGTTTTCCTGTTGATGTCTCAAGATTCTGTCCTCCGGCATTCTTAATATGTGAAAGAAGTGGGAAATTCTTCGTTTTTTTCATTACACTGAGAACTGGGTCGATATATTTGTATACTGTTTCATTGGTATTCTCCAGGTCCCGTCTTTCCGGTAGCTTTTGTTGAGACACGTTCTGATGATCCTTCTCTCTGTCTTAAGCAGTACAACATGTGTTTTCTTCTTTTCGTTTCACCCTCTTTGGGGTACGCTGAATTAATCATTTCTTGCGCGCTGTACTTTTCTTTGTTCCCAGTAGCTCTTCATTCTTTCTGATCTTCTTTTCCTCTCCTCTTCTGAAATGATAGGTTTAGGTTTTATTTTGGTTTTATCTTGGAATCTTATTCTTTCGTCTTTGGTAATTATCTTAGCAGTTTGGTCAAGCAGTGAATTTTCTGTAATTTTTAACTCTATTAGGTCTTTTTCAATTTCTTTAAACCAGTTCGGTTTTGTTTTACGATTATGGAAAAAATCAAACACTTTTTCGTTAATCTATTAGAGTTCATTCTAAGAAGATGACCGTAAAAATTTATTCTCCTTTTTCTCATAGTATCTGACAGTTTTTCAATTTTCTTATAGAGAGCTTCATTTCTTATATATACTACCTTATTATCCTGAAATTTTGTTCCTATAATTTTTCTTAAGATTTTCCTTTCCGTTATTTCAAGCTTTTCTATCTGGCCTATGCGATTCATGGTTAATGTTTCTGTTGCGTACAGTGCTTCCGGCTTGATCACTGTTTTATAATGTCTAATTTTGGACCCCCATGAAAGGGATTTCTTATTGTATGTTTCTTCCGTCAATTGGAAGGCCAATTCAAGTTTTATATGTGTTTTCAAGTTTAAAAGTTTCAAGTATAATATGTGTTTTATTATATTAAAGAATGTAAAATATGATTTATTTAAAAATAAATAGCGGAAAAACATAACTCAACTTCCTCGCATTTCATTATTTCCCCTGAAAATTCCAATTGAGAAACTGTTGACAAAAAAATTTTATCGAATCAATCACAAAATCGTTTTTGAACCTGTATAAAAACATTACTTCAGTAAGTGTCGGTAACAAATTTGAACAAATCACGGTAACAACAGTCTTGCTGATATGGTAGAAGCGAATTTCCAAAATATATTTTTTTTCTATACTTCATTTTGAAATTTTGATTTCATCACTAAAATCTGCGTTAAAACTATTTGAAACTTTAAAATTGTAACTGTGGGGATATAAGAAAGCTTCGATACAGTAAAGCAACACTGATCTATACGACTAGTGCAGCAAGCTGCCTTTTTGAGTTCATAACCTCTCATGTTTAACAGCAGTTTGTAAAGAAATATAAATTCAAACTAAATTTTATATTTACACATCATGTTTAAAAATGTCACGTTAATTCCGAAACGTTATTTTTCCGTACTTTGCCTTACTAATAAAGGGGTTAAATTTTTTTGTAGGCTTTAAAAACTGATTCGCAAATTTCAATTGGATTTTTTTTTTTTTTGTGTTTAACGTCCGACTATTGTGCACACTTGGGCTAATGCAGACGCAGACGATGGGATGATTTACAGCGTATGAAAATGCCAAGCCCTGGCCGGGAATTGAACCCGTGTCCTCGGGGTGAAAGCCCAGTACGCTATCAACTAGGCCACCGAGGCGGCTTATTTCAATTGGAAAGTGAGCTACTAAAATGCCATCATAGTAAAATTCAGACCAGTAACCTTGAAATAAGTGCCAATCCTAAATTATAAATTACTTTTCGAGTAAAATTAACTTATTAAAATATGCGTTAGAGCACGCTTATTCAAAATTTTCATTTAATTAAATTCAAACTAAGCCCAAAAATCGATTTTGATATTTTTTTTTTTTTTGTGTTTAAAGTCTGACTATTGTGCACACTTGGGCTAAATGCAGACGATGGGATGATTTATAGCGTATGAAAATGCCAAGCCGTGGCCTGGAATCGAACCCGGGTCCTCGGGGTGAAAGCCCAGTACGCTATCAACTAGGCCACCGAGGCGTGTAAAGTATTAGTCGTTTTTTTTGTGTTTAACGTCCGACTATTGTGCACACTTGGGCTAATGCAGACGATGGGATGATTTATAGCGTATGAAAATGCCAAGCCCTGGCCGGGAATCGAACCCGGGTCCTCGGGTGAAAGCCCAGTACGCTATCAACTAGGCCACCGAGGCGTGTAAAGTATTAGTCGTTTTTTTTTGGTGTTTAACGTCCGACTATTGTGCACACTTGGGCTAATGCAGACGATGGGATGATTTATAGCGTATGAAAATGCCAAGCCCTGGCCGGGAATCGAACCCGGGTCCTCGGGGTGAAAGCCCAGTACGCTATAAACTAGGCCACCGAGGCGTAAAAGTATTAGTCGTTTTTTTGTGTTTAACGTCCGACTATTGTGCACACTTGGGCTAATGCAGACGATGGGATGATTTATAGCGTATGAAAATGCCAAGCCCTGGCCTGGAATCGAACCCGGGTCCTCGGGTGAAAGCCCAGTACGCTATCAACTAGGCCACCGAGGCGTGTAAAGTATTAGTCGTTTTTTTGTGTTTAACGTCCGACTATTGTGCACACTTGGGCTAATGCAGACGATGGGATGATTTATAGCGTATGAAAATGCCAAGCCCTGGCCGGGAATCGAACCCGAATCCTCGGGTTGAAACCCCAGTACGCTATCAACTAGGCCACTGAGGCGGATTTTGATAGTAGGTTCAACAAGGTGTTACCCAGCAATCCATTCAACAAATTCAAAATGGCCGTCATTATAAATATGAAAAACATTTGTAAATTCTTTACCTCATACTTTTTTGAAAATGTGGTTTCACCGTTAAAATCTTACGATTAAAAATACGACAACGATTCGCTTGGAGGTCAGGGTTCATTTCCGTATTGCTGATATAATTTAAACATTTAAAATGCTACTTTTTGCAGTTTTTAATGCAGATCGCTTCCATTACGATTTGCTTTCAGTGCTGATTTGTCAACGTCCGTTTGCTTTACACTGTACCTTCCTTATCTAACATTTCTTTTCAAATTGTTTTTCTTTTTGCTTGGCTTAGACATAGGCCTACTACAGGAGTCATAACTCTGACTGTACAATTATAGTCCGATAATACGAATTTAATTATTGTTTATATTTCTTTGGTTTAATATTTGTTTTATATACATGTTAATTTGTGAATTTTGACGTGAACTATTTTGATTATTTCATCTTAGATATATTTCTAATTTTTGGCTGATTTAAACTGTCTTTTATTTGACTTTAATAATTCACATTATAAACATGTTTCAATTAAAGGTTTTGGTTAGCCAAGGTCAGTTAATTCTATTTTAAAGCTGATGTATTGGAATGTCCCTGATCAGCTGTGTTTTACTTATATCTCTATATACAGTGCTTTAAATTCTAATTGATATCCTAGACACATTAGGTTAAATGGTGTGATGCTCTCTTTTCACACCTACGAGGGTGGTCTGAAAAGTTTCCGTCCTAACAAAGATACAAGACATTTTTTCAGAATTTTTTTTTTATTTTTCAACATAGTCTCCTTGTACCTCTACACACTTCTCCCAGCGATGCTCCCATCTCTGTAACCAGTTCAAATAGTACTCGGCGTTTT
Source organism: Callitettix versicolor (assembly GCA_022606455.1). NCBI lineage: Eukaryota > Metazoa > Arthropoda > Insecta > Hemiptera > Cercopidae > Callitettix > Callitettix versicolor. The sequence goes on from CM040190.1 coordinate 6,383,714, forward strand.
TCTCTGCAAAATAATTGTTCACGAAGGTGATTGCCTCTTCATTTGACGAAAATCTCTGTCCTCCGAGCGCAATTTTTAGATGAGGGAACAAAAAGAAGTCGCTTGGGGCTAGATCTGGTGAGTAAGGTGGATGGTCAAGCAGTTCAAACCGTAATTCGTGGATTTTCGCCATGGCAACTGCTGAGGTGTGAGTTGTCTTGGTGAAAAAGGATTTTCTTTTTCTGCAAATGTAGCCGTTTTTCCGCAAGTTCTGACTTCAGCTTGTCAAGTAATGATGCTCCTGTATGTCAAGTAGTATGCTCCTGTAATGGTTTTTCCTTTTTGAACATAGTAGATTAAAAAACTCCATGACTATCCCAAAAAACAGTCGCCATCACTTTCCCAGCCGAAAAAACAGTTTTTGCTTTTTTGGAACCGGTTCCCCCTTTGCAGTCCACTGTTTGGATTGTATTTTTATTTCGGGCGTATAATGGTGTATCCAAGTTTCGTCTACAGTAATTAATCGGCGCCAAAACTGCGCCAACAGAGCATTGGAAATGTTCATTCGAACACGTTTTTGGTCTAACGTGAGCAAACACGGCACCCAACGCGCGGACAGCTTTCGCATGTCTAAATGTTGATTTAATACGTGACAAACACGTTCTTTTGACATGTTCATAACGTCTGCTATCTCTCTCACTTTAATTCGGCGGTCATCTAGCACTATTTGGTGAACTTTGGCGATGTTTTCGTCGGTAGTTGCGGTTTTTGGACGTCCCGAACGTTCATCGTCTCCCAAGCTCTTACGGCCACGTTTAAATTCAGCTGCCCAAAATTTCACTGTGGTAAATGATGGTGCAGAGTCCCCATACACAGAATCCAACTCATCTTTGATTTGCGTAGGCGTATTGCCTTCAAAAACAAATATTTAATGACAGCTCGATACTCGATTTTGTCCATTTTCATAAAAATACTCACATCAACTCACTCAAACGACTGTTACATAACAACTGCGCGTCCAAAATGGCTGAAACTTTGGTGAGTAACTGTCAACAGATGAACAACGAAATTCGAGTGCTGCCACCGACGAGTGCTGCTATCTTCACGTTGAGGTCGGAAACTTATCAGACCACCCTCGTATGTTAGTTCTGTGCTGCGGTTATATTGTTTGGTTTTGTTTCAGGGCCTGTGGGATCAGGTTTTGCACTACTCTGGATATGCTTGGCTGCAGGAACACAAGCTGCATTTAGACTTCCTGACACGTTGACGCCTATACATTATACATTACAACTGGTTCCTTCTAATGTCACTTACACTGGTTCTGTGCAAATAACATTTCAGACTTCTGCAAGTGCAGTAAGTAAATCAGTGTATTTCTTACCGTTAATAATATAATAATAACATGCATACTTCGTACGAGCGTTTCAAAGCAACGGTCACATAGACCATCTGCCGGTTGGTACACTTTTGTAAACATGCATACACATCTGTTTACATCTTCATTTAATTCTATCAGCAAATGAAAATATTAATATCCAGAGGCACATATTTAGGTTTTTCTAAAGGTGGATACAGAATGGTGCTTTTAAAAGGGAGTTTAGAGGGGAAGGTGTAATAGCTTAGAGATATATTAACTTAGAGATTAGTTTTTCCTTCGACAGTACCGTGTTATAAGTTAGAGATCGACCTGTGTAATAAGATAGAGGTTCCGTACTGTGTATTAACTTAGAGACTACAGTTCCGTCAAGTGTGTTGCACCGTGTGTATATGTTGCCGACGCCGCTGCTTGCAGGCGCTTCAGTATCTTTTATCTAACAAGTAGAATTCGCTTAGTTAAAGAAAGATATATTATTAAAATATAAAGTTCATTTGGATTGGTTTTGTTCTTAAAGGCTTATGTGCAATGCTGTAAATGTATACTAATTTACATATGTAGTAGTAATTGCAATAGAAATAATAATATAAAAATATTGTTTGAAGACTGTTTTATTCAAACCATATCCGAATTGAATTAAGGAAACAGCCCTAAATTAAAGAATTAATTATGAATTAATGAATTCATATAAACTTACGTTGTTTTTGTTTTCGATAAAACACAATATTTCTATTTTTCTATACAGATAATTGTCAAAAATAAACATTTAGATATGTTTTTGACCATAGTATTGACAATACATTCAACTGTAAACTGTAAAGATACTGAAGCGCCTGCAAGCAGCGGAATGGTTGAACAATCAAGACCTGATTGTGTCTAAATTAATGACTCACATTTGTAAATCAGCTATCTAAAATTTTACAATTAAAAAAAATTCTGTAATATAAAAATAAATATTGAAAAACTAGATTAGGGAGGGTTGCACTTCTCCTTTCCCCAACATGGGCGCCCTTGTTAATATCTAGTGTTGTAATTGTAGGGAACATTAGTTTGTTAGACTTTGCTTGATAATGTTTTCTACATGACTAGTAGCAAATCCTTCAAAAAATTACCATTAAAATACAGTAACTGCTTTACTTGAGTTTTTCTTCAATTTTGTAAAAAACGTTGTTGTTTTTATTGATTCATCTTTTATACTAACTGCACTTTGGTTTTATGGCCTAAACCTGACAAACTTAAAAATGCAGTTAATCAATGATATTACTCATTTGAATTACATTTGCCGCCTCGGTAGCCTAGTGGATAGCGTACCAGGCTTTCACCCCGAGGACCCGGGTTCGATTTCCGGGGAGGGCTTGGCATTTTTATACGCTATAAATCATCCCATCGTCTGCATTAGCCCAAGTGTGCACAATAGTCGGACGTTAAACACACAAAAAAAAAAAAAATTGAATTACATTTGAAGTACTTAATTAACAAGTCATAATGTTTATATGTAATTATACAGTATAATTATGGAAAACATGATTAAAACATAATTAATTACAAAAATTAGAGCACTCAGATGTCTAACTGACATAAATGTCTAAAAAGTAAGAATATTCCAATATTTTTTGTATCATAAACTGTTAAAAAAATATATTTAACCATCATAATCAGTGTCAAAACTCTAAAAAATAAGGCAAAATCATCAGACAATAATTTAAACACTGGTTTCCCAGTACTGACTGCTCTAAAACCATATTTCACCCCAGTGTAAAATTATTCAACACAAATTTTGCTCAGCCTAGTGATTACAACCAGACCAGGTATTAAAGCTTTCAGATATCAGAGGTTAACATGTTGTAAAACATTCACTTGTTTCAGTCTGGAAATGCTTTGACGTCAGTGGCCTTACACAAAGATAGTTCAGTATCTGTCATCTACAGCCAAGTCACACTGCAGTCAACAACAGGTAGCGCTGTAGTGGTCACCAGCAGCACTTACGAGGCCGACACACAAGTCTACACGTTAATCTTACAGACAGCAATGACCGCAGGAGCGAACTATACTGTGACCATTCCTTTCTCCGGCACTTTAAGAACAGATAGCACTGGCTTCCATATAGGATCCTTTACAAATAATAAAACCACAAGGTAAATTCACGTTCTTACAGAATCTATGAAATGTACATTATCATATAGTACTTGTTAACCAAAATTTATTTATACGAGGTGTGTTCAGAAAGTAACGAGAATTTTTAAATTTCGCGGGCTTGGAGAGTCCGATTGTCAAACATTTTTTTTTGTTGGTATACATGCCCTTGAAGTATGATAAAACTTTCAGCTGTTTTCATTGTTGACTTTGTCTGTGACAGCTACTGAGGTTAGACGTGTTTTTATGAGCTCGGCGATTTTCGTTTGTTAAAAGTAATGGATCAAAGAATTTGTATCAAATTTTGCGTAAAAAAATGGAATAAAGTGTAACAAAGTGTGTGAAATGTTAACAAAGGACTATGATGAGTCTGCTATGAGTAAAGCAAGAGTTTACGAGTGGTATACGCGTTTCCAAGAAGGCCGTGAAGACATTGAAGATGACGAACGCCCTGGATATCCCAGCACATCAACCACCGATGAAAACGTGGAAAAAGTGAAAGAAATGGTTATGAACCATCGCCGAATCACAATTAGAGAGGTCGCTGATGATGTTGGCATATTGATTGGATCATGTCATGACATTGTTTCAAATGTTTTGTGTATGAAACGCGTGGCAGCAAAATTCGTTCCAAAATTGTTGAACTTTGAACAAAAACAGCGGCGAATGGAAGTTGCTCAGAAGTCACTAAATGAAGTCAACGACGATGCAGAATTACTGAAACGTATTATAACAGGTAACGAAACATGGGTTTACGGATATGACATCAAAACTAAGACTCAATAATCCCAGTGGAGGCATTCTGGCTCGCTAAGACAGAAAAAGGCTCGACAAGTGCGATCGAATGTGAAGGTTATACTCACTGTGTTCTTCGATATTAATGGCATAGTGCATCATGAATTCCTGCCACCAGGTGAAACAGTCAATAAGGAGTACTACCTACAAGTTCAACGCCGTTTGCATGAAGCAATCCGAAAAAAACGCCCGGATCTGTGGAAAAACAATTCATGGCTTTTGCACCACAATAATTCACCAGCTTCATTGCTTGTTCGTGAATTTTTGGCCAAAAAAAGTACTGTAACGATACCCCAGCCTCCATATTCGCCAAACATGGCTCCGTGTGACTTTGTCCTATTTCCAAAAATAAAGAGAACGTTAAAGGGCCGTCGTTTTACAGCCGTAGATGACATTAAAAGCGTATCGCTGAAAGAACTAAAGGCTATCTCAAAGATCGTGTTTGAGAAGTGTTTCGAGGATTGAAAGAATCGCTGGCACAAGTGCATAATCTCCAATGGGGACTATTTTGAAGGCGACAACATCAATCTAGAAGAATAAATAAATATTTTGTTCAAAAAATTAAAATTCTCGTTACTTTCTGAACACACCTCGTATATTTTTTCAGTACATTTGTCTAAGATCGTAATTTTATGCCAGGTATACAAATTTTAAATTATTATTATTTTTAATGAACTTTCAATATACTAAAAATGTGATGCTTTAAAATTTTTATTAAAATTGTAACTCAATAGTAAGATAATCCAAAATTTATTTCTTTGGATGTTTATTTGTCTGTGTAAATCTGGAAGCAAATTTTGATCAAAGTATGCGTATTGTAAGTTGTGCATATCTCAAAAATATTTTTAATTTTCCAAAATATTCATATTCAGGTTTTCTTTGGTCATAATTAACCTTTACAAATAAGATTTTTTTACTCAGCTGTAACAGTTGTGATTAACTGTTGTTCACAATTACATTAACAAAATACACAACTTACTACCTAGTTAGAAAATTCACAAAGGGAGCTATTGATCAAGATCAAAAAATAATTTGAATTTATTATTTATTAAAAAGTCCCTCTCCTGGAATACAAAGATAAGGCATTATCATACGGTAATTAAACCAGAAGCCTTATATGCGGCTGAAACATTATCTCTCACAAGCCAGGGCCCACTTGAAAGGCTGGAGATCAAAGAAAGAAAGATATTACGAAAAATCTTAGGCCCCAAATTCCGTAACAACCAATTACTCCACATCAGTAATGAAATTCTTTACCAAAAAAACTGAAACACTATCAGACACAATAAGAAAAAGGAGAATTGATTTTTACGGGCACATCCTCCGAATGGACAAAAATAGACTAACCAAAAAAATATTTGACTACTTTCGCAGTAGAAGAGCGAAACCACTTTGGTTTAGAGAAACGGAGAAAGACATAACAGAACTACAGATCACTGACACTATGCTCATGGACAGAATAACCAAGGACAAGAAGCAACGGTTCCAAGGCAAAGTCAAATCCAAGCGAACGATCCAAATCTCTGACGAAGAAAGAAAAGCAAGATCACAACGACTGAAGCAATGCTGGGCTACGAGGAAGGCACAGAACATTAAAAAGTGATTGATTTAGTGTACCCCAAAGTTGGGTGAAACAAATAAAAAGATTTATTAAAAAAATTTTGCTCAAAAATGTGTCTTATAAGGAGTGTTCAAGTCAAAGTTCAAATAAAATATTTACAATTCAAGAGTCTGTAAATAGAGAAATATGAAAATAAATCCTGCCAGCTGTCAAAAGTTTTACTTTTTCCGATTTTCTGTAACTTTATTTTATTTCAAATTCAATTTAAAAACTTGACATACGAACAAGTTACCAGTATTTAAGAAAAATGTGATTAACCAATTTTGCTTGGTCAGGTCGATAGTGAGTTATTTTTGCCAATAACATCGATTGGGTTTTTTGAGTAAATCGCAAATTACGAGAAAGTTTATGCAATGTTTTTGCACTGACAATTAATTTACCGAGCAAAGCAAGGTTTCTGTTTCAACTTGACATTTCGTGTTTGTGTGTTTGTGATACACAATTTTCATCAATTGCATTGAGTGATGTTTTGCAATCTGGTACACTTGCATAAAGCCCGAACGAATTATTTGTAAGAATTTTTCCATCCATTTCTGTTGGCGGCCTCTCATTTAACAATACTACTCAGTTTTGACCAAACGCGTTGACTAAGTCATTAGAAATTTGGCTGACACGTATAAACCCAAATGATGTATATGCAACAAATTCTCATATTCACTTTCATTTCAAAATGGCCTCTGACATAATGATGACAAGTATAGGTGCTGGTAGCTGTAATATGTTGTTTTCCAATGGCTTCCGCTTTCTCACGCCATCTTTGATCTTGCTTCCCAGTAGAGGCCAGGGAGGTCTGTTCTCTGCTTCTCATCTAATTTTCTGCCGACCAGGAGATGGTCCTTGTTCATGATGGTGTCTGGGCATTCACACAATGTGCAGTTGTCATAGTTTAATATCTTAATTTTCTTCAGGTGTTCATTCAGACAGTCGTGTCCAGTTGTCAGCCGAAAGACCGCGACAGATGTCCTCCTCTGTTAGGTAGGCTATTACAGTTGCTATTTCGTGTAATACTGGCTGAACGGCAAGACCTATAATATTTTTGCCCGCTTCATGGAGAAAGAGCATAATATCTGATAAAGTTGGTCCAATACCGTTTTCCCTAAATATTTCTAGTTAAATTTTCAGAAAAAGTTTCAAGCACTTTAGCACACTGTTGTGGAGCAGCGATGATGCAATTAATTAAGAATATTCTGCAAAGTTATGTTTCTCTTTATTTCTTCCGCCCAACTTTGGGATACACCAAATCAATCACTTTTTAATCTTCTGTGCCCTCCTCGTAGCCCAGTATTGCTTCAGTCGTTGTGATCTTGCTTTTCTTTCTTCGTCAGGGATTTGGATCGTTCGCTTGGATTTGACTTTGCCTTGGAACCGTTGCTTCTTGTCCTTGGTTGTTGTTTTGGCTGTTCTGTCCATGAGCATAGTGTCAGTGATCTGTTCTGTTATGTCTTTCTCCGTTTCTCTAAACCAAAGTGGTTTGGCTCTTCTACTGCGAAAGTAGTCAAATATTTTTTTGGTTAGTCTATTTTTGTCCATTTGGAGGATGTGCCCATAAAAATAAATTCTCCTTTTTCTTATTGTGTCTGATAGTGTTTCAGTTTTTTTGTAAAGAGTTTCATTACTGATGTGGAGTAATTGGTTGTTACGGAATTTGGGGCCTAAGATTTTTCGTAATATCTTTCTTTCTTTGATCTCCAGCCTTTCAAGTGGGCCCTGGGTTGTGAGAGATAATGTTTCAGCATATAAGGCTTCTGGTTTAATTACCGTATGATAATGCCTTATCTTTGTATTCCAGGAGAGGGATTTCTTGTTGTATGTGTCTTTGGTAAGTTGGAAGGCTAATTCAACTTTATTTCTCCTAGATTCCATAGCTTTTTTCTCTAGGGCGTTCCAGCTGATCCATTCCCCAAGATATTTGAATTCTTTGACTATCTCAATGTATTGTTCTCCCACTTGAAGCTTTTTGGTGGTTTTTGTATGTTTGTCAATATTTTAGTCTTGTCAAATGAAACTTTGAGATCCATTTTAACGCTTGCTTCTGGAGTTCAAGAGTCTGTTCCTTAGCTTCTTCCAATGTCTCAGCTAGTAAGGCCATGTCATCAGCAAAAGCCAAACAATTTACCTTAATGCCTTTGTTCTTAGAACAAAGGCAATAAAGAAAAAGTTATGTTTATTTATAAAAATTATGTTATTTTCTTGTTTTCATCAAATTAAAAGTAAACCGCAACATTAAATCACCTACTGCAAACAAAATTGGTACATATTCAGTAAAGTGATTAATTTTTTTTTATGAGATCTACTAATATGAAATATAATATGTTC
>CM040190.1:6394432-6496932 GCA_022606455.1 Callitettix versicolor
ACTGGCTACTGTAATCACACTCAAATTTCAGTTATAGATAAATACATCTTATCACCTCAGGGTAGCATATCATTAAATCACTGAACCCTGAAGAACCGTAAAGAAAGAAAACACCCATAGGCCATTTTCACTTGCAGTCCGTATTAAATTAAATTTCATATTCATAATAATAAATGTAATCTTACCAAAGACACATACAACAAGAAGTCCCTCTCCTGGAATACAAAGATAAGGCATTATCATACGGTAATTAAACCAGAAGCCTTATATGCAGCTGAAACATTATCTCTCACAACCCAGGACCCACTGGAAAGGCTGGAGATCAAAGAAAGAAAGATATTACGAAAAATCTTAGGCCCCAAATTCCGTAACAACCAATTACTACACATCAGTAATGAAACTCTTTACCAAAAAACTGAAACACTATCAGACACAATAAGAAAAAGAATTGATTTTTATGGGCACATCCTCCGAATGGACAACTAACCAAAAAAATATTTGACTACTTTCGCAGTAGAAGAGCCAAACCACTTTGGTTTAGAGAAACGGAGAAAGATATAACAGAACTGCAGATCACTGACACAATGCTCATGGACAGAACAGCCAAAACAATAACCAAGGACAAGAAACAACGGTTCCAAGGCAAAGTCAAATCCAAGCGAACGATCCAAATCTCTGACGAAGAAAGAAAAGCAAGATCACAACGAATGAAGCAATACTGGGCTACGAGGAAGGCACAGAACATTAAAAAGTGATTGATTTGGTGTACCCCAAAGTTGGGTGAAACAAATAAAGAGAGAAGAAATGGAAAAGCAATGTCTTAAGAACTTCAGGCATCAGCGCCACAGAGCTGGTGCACAAATACTGTACTGTTAAACAGAAATGACATTGTACTTGGCTGCACAGATTAACCAGCGAGGCAGTAAATGTTTAGATAATAAACATAGAGGCCTATTTATTGGACAGTGTCACTAAGTTCTTATAGAAACCGTTCAAGTAGAATTGTTGATACTTGTTAATCATGATGAGCACATCAAAATATAATTCTTTCTCTCACGAACAAAAACATATCGTATGTATCAACTGTACTCTAAATTGTTGTTGAATAAATAAACACTTGAGTTTTCCAATTATCCTTTTATCAAACTCCATACTTCGAACACTATATTTAAGTAATTAGGATTATGACCTATTCTTCCCGTCAGTGGTCTATCTACTCACCTCATGAATTCATCTTCATGTTTTGTTTGACTTTATGACGACCTCGACAGAGGGATTTAACATTTTGTATCACGGCCTGAAGATGAAACAATAGAGTTTCGAAACAATGAGCCTTTACGAGGTGAGTAGATTTTTTTTTTTTGTGTTTAACGTCCGACTATTGTGCACACTTGGGCTAATGCAGACGATGGGATGATTTATAGCGTATGAAAATGCCAAGCCCTCGCCGGGAATCGAACCCGGGTCCTTGGGGTGAAAGCCTAGTACGCTATCCACTAGGCCACCGAGGCGGCTACGAGGTGAGTAGATAGACCAATGATGGGAAGAATAGGTCATAATCATAATTATTTAAATATGTAGTCCGGTGGCTATGGTACAATAATGAAACTATATTTCACCACCTTTTATAATCCAAATTCTTTCCTTGTCCCTTCGAGTACAAAATATTGAGAGATGACTGTAACTGGTATTCAGATATTAACTAAATGTTGATTTTTTTAAACAGGGAAAAACGTTTTGAGTATTTAAAACACCTTAAACGTGGAATTGTAAAGCTTAAACTTAATTAATTGAATAAAGGAGAGAAGTTACTTAATTATTAAAGAAGCTTTATCTTTGCAGTGAATCATACATGTACGATCTTGGATTTTAAAGAGAGTTATCCATTATTGTCTAATCTCCTTCACTTCTCAGATATGACCTTTTTTTCAAATAATATCCCTATACAGTCTTCCTCTCCAGCTTCTTTCTGATTTCCAATCCAAGGCTAGTGCAAATACCTGGGAAATAAAAAGAAAAACTTCTGGAAAACGAAGCAAAAAACAAAAATAATTTCAGCAAATTTTCCTCGAAACTTGGCCTACATGAAGACGCATAACCCAAGTCAGGTTTTGGTTTTTTACTGTTTACTCTTAAAACATAAATTTGGCACTTTCAGTTAAGTTGTAAATCTATATAATAAATATACGACCAAAATTTGATGACAAAATATTTAAGAAATTAGGTTATTTATTAATTTTTATTTATTTATTTTTTTTTTTGTTTAACGTCCGACTGTTGTGCACACTTGGGCTAATGCAGACGATGGGATGATTTGTAGCGTATGAAAATGCCAAGCCCTCGCCGGGAATCGAACCCGGGTCCTCGGGGTGAAAGCCTAGTACGCTATCCACTAGGCCATCGAGGCGGTTAATTTAAAAAAAAAAATTTTTTAATACAAATTGTATAGCATAAGTTTGTTTCTGTATTACTCTTCTTTGTCTGTTTCATGTAAAATTAGCAAATCACATTCAAAATAAGAAGTCTATTATCAAGTGAATTAACAGAAAAGTTACGCTTCGTATTGTACTAATTTGTTACAGGCAAGAAGTAGTCTATCCATATTACGGAGACATCACCAGTCAGACAGCGATTGACGCGTACTTGGTTATTCTGGAGCAGATGGTGAAACAATATGTCAGTCACTACTTGACGCCTGCTTGGTGGTCAGATATCTGGTTCACCGAGGGTTTAGGCACGTACCTTAAGTACATGTTATTTTCTTATGTGAGTATAAAATAATCATGGAAGCTAGAATTTCATTTTTTTAAAACTCAGGCTCCAATGTTGTACAAGTAAACTGCAAACAATTAAGACGTATAACCTAAGGTCAGGGGTTGCTAACATTTCAACCACCGAGAGTACCCTTGGTATTTTCATTGTAATTTGGCCGCCTAAATACGGAAGTTTATACGGGTGTCTAGAGCAGGGTTCCCAACCTTTTTGCACCTGCGTACCACTTGACTTTTTGAGAAATTTTGGCGTACCGCCAGACCTAAATATTTTAATAAACGTATAACACTCTTCTAAAAGTGTTCAAAGGCTTTTTGAATTAAATTCCTGAGAAAACTTCATATTTAATAGTTAGATATTTGTTTATTTATAACATGCTTATAATAAAGAAAAAATAATTGACAAAAGAAACATACAATAAGAAATCCCTTTCATGGGGGTCCAAAATTAAACATTATAAAACAGTGATCAAGCCGGAAGCACTGTACGCAGCAGAAACATTAACCATGAATCGCATAGGCCAGATAGAAAAGCTTGAAATAACGGAAAGGAAAATCTTAAGAAAAATTATAGGAACAAAATTTCAGGATAATAAGGTAGTATATATAAGAAATGAAGCTCTCTATAAGAAAATTGAAAAACTGTCAGATACTATGAGAAAAAGGAGAATAAATTTTTACGGCCATCTTCTTAGAATGAACTCTAATAGATTGACGAAACAGGTGTTTGATTTTTTTCCATAATCGTAAAACAAAACCGAACTGGTTTAAAGAAATTGAAAAAGACCTAATAGAATTAAAAATTACAGAAAATTCACTGCTTGACCAAACTGCTAAGATAAGTACCAAGGACGAAAGAATAAGATTCCAAGATAAAACCAAAATAAAACCTAAACCTGTCATTTCGGAAGAGGAGCGGAAAAGAAGATCGGAAAGAATGAAGAGCTACTGGGAACAAAGAAAAGTACAGCGCGCAAGAAATGATTGATTCAGCGTACCCCAAAGAGGGTGAAACGAAAAGAAGAAGAAAGAAAAAATAAAAATATGAAAATGGTATTAATTTACAGTTTTATTTATTATACCCATAGGTCTAAAAACATACAAATGAAAAATTAGTAAAACTCAGCAAAAATTAATCATCATACGAAATATACTTTTATAGTCTTAGTGCGAAATTTGTTGTTGTTTGCCTCTGATTAAAACATCAACATTAGGAGTAATGGAACTTATCTTCACTCTTAAGTCCTCTTCAACACTTATTCTGCTTCTATGTTTATTTTTTATGTACAAGAGTTCAGAAAATCCACTCTCGCACAAGTAACTCGTAACAAATGGCATCAAAAATAGCAGAGCTTGCCGAAAGATCAAAGGGTACTCGGTTTTACATCCAATCCAGAAGTCAATTAAAGATTTCTCTTTAAAATAATCTTTCATGCAGCTATCTTCTGTAAGATCGATAAAACTTTTAGTTCCAATTCATTTGGTGAGGTTCCCGAAAAAGGATTTCTGATCCAGTCCACTTTTGAATAATCTTCAGAGAAATACTTCTTAAAGCTTTTTTTAAGGCCTTCCAAGTGTACAATGATATCTGCAACCACATCTGGCATTGGAGGTATTCCATTTTCTTCAAAAAATGATGATAGAGTGGGAAGCTATTAATAGCATCACATCCAATAGATGACGCTACGAAAAAGAAGCGAGCGGTTTCCCCATTGGACTGTCCTCGCTTTGCATGTACCGCTTTGACTCAAGCGTACCACCTGAAACGTTCCCGCGTACCACCGGTTGGGAACCCTTGGTCTAGAGTATTTCAGTATACAAAATGCTTTTAACGTGATCCCTTTAGATACGGAACAAATTACTTTACTGTTCTATATTAGATGGTTATTGTAAATTTAATGCAGTTAAAAGATATCATTTTGAATATTTATAACCTTAAGCTTCAAAACAACACTTAGTATCATGTATCTAAAAGTTTTCTAAAATATAACAGTTATATTTCAAAATGTATTTACATTTTTGGAGACACTCTGCATACCAACAAGACACACTGCATATATATTATTATCTACGTATAGACCCTGTTGGATCACGCAAAGCACTCCGACTCATGTCTTGCTCCTTCTAATCCTCCACACCTCCCTCATCCTGTCCCCATGGATCCTCTTCCGCTCCTCCGTCCATTTTACCCCTGCTCTCTTTGGGATTTCATTCTCTGGGACCTTCCAACCGAGCATCTTTCTCCTGTATGCGTTCCTGTCTTCAACGTCTGTTGAGTCTATTTCTGCGTCATGTAGGTCTATTCTGACTTGTGCGATCCACGACGTTGTTGATTTGACTCCTTGTATATACTTAAGGATTCTGTTGGCAAGTCTCGTTGTTGGGAGTCTACTGATGTGTCCATAAAACCGAAGCCTCCTTCTTCTGATATCTGCTGCCAGGTTCGATATCTTCTCTGCAGTCTTCTGGGAGTGCAACCTGTATCCATCTTCTGTTAATCTCGGGCCAAGGATCTTCCTCAAGATTTTGCGTTCTTCCTTCAAAATATCCTCCATGGTAGCTTTTGTGTGGAGTACTAGCGTCTCCGGTTTTATGACTGTGTTGTAGTGTCTGATTTTTGTGTGCGTCGACATACATCTCTTATTGTAGATATCACGCGTTATACCAAGAGCCCTCTTCATTCTCAGTAGCGCATCTCACTACCTGTGGGTTCAAGAATTTCTCCCAGATATTTGAAGTGCTTGACTCTGTTTATCTTACCGTATTTTGTGTTTAGTTCTTGAATATTTAATTTTGTACAGAAGAATTCGGTTTTTTAACGAGATCTGTAGACCGACCCTCTCTGCACATTCCTTTAGGACTTCTGTTGTATTGTTGTTTCATTATCTGTGAGTATGGCTAGGTCAATCTGCAAAAGCTAGGCACGAGATTTCTGTGTTGTCCTTAGGTCTTCCAAGTCGAACTGGTTTCCAGTGCCCTTCAATTTTTAATTCTTTCTCCCATTCCCTGATAACTTTGTCCAACACCAGATTGAAAAGGAGAGGCGAGAGTCCATCTCCTTGGCGAACTCCAGTTGTGATCAGGAAGGGTTTGGAAATTTCTCCCATAAATTTATATATATACCTTAGCGATTGTGCCTGTCCGTGTATATATATATACGCATAATATATATATATGTATATATATATACATATATATATATATATTACCATAATGTATATATATATATATATATATATGTATATATATATATATATATATATATACGCAAATGATCAGTGTACATTTTATGGTCTTACCATGGTTGTTGCTTCAATAGCTCATTTTTCAATGAAAATTCACTAACATGTAACTGATAGTGCAACTGATTTATTTGAAAAATACAAACAAAAACATGTTTATTAAACAGTAAAAACAAATTTTAAAATTATCAGCTAGGTATTGAAAAATATAAAACTGCTTCACTGCACGTTTGTGACTCAGTAAAACTGCAAAATTGTTAAACAGTATCATGTTTATGAATTCTTTTTCAAAACTGGTTTTGTTAAATTAGGTGACCAACAAAAATCAACAAATTAATCCAGATCAATTAATGGCAGTCAATATTCGTCAGAAAGCTCTAATGTTGGACATGGAAGAGTCGGGCGGCTATCCGCTAGTAGAATCCGATATAACAACGACCGCTCGCATATTGAGAGCTGTCTCAGACGAGACAAAAAAATACAAAGGTCAGTCTTTAAAGAATAAGAATAATAAAAATTCACTGAAAACAATTATCAAGTGTTTTACAAATTTCTGTAGACCATTGGTTATAAAATTGTTCTTTTTTCCTGGTTTGGCATCTTTAAGCAATATGTGTATCTTACCTACCAGTGGGTACCAAAACCGGTGATTGCAATATTTTTAAAAAACAAAAGTATTAACTGTTTAGTATTTGACAGTTACAAGCAACTTTTTCCATATTAAGACACAAGGTTTATTTTAGATTCCTAACAACAAATTGACATGTTTAAAATGATGTACCAACAAGATAATGAAAGAAAAGTTATAAGGAGCGTATCAACTCACAATACTGAAAAGATTGTGGAAGTGTGTGTTATGGTGCCATGCTAAGGCGATAAAAAACATCAGTTGGTTGGTCGCCTGGTTGAATTTATCATTCATTTTTGCTTACTAACGACAGATTCACACGTTAAAAAGAACAAATGACAAACACTATATTTCCACATATACTATGTTAATTAGATTAAATAAATACGAGGTGTGTTCAGAAAGTAATGAGAAACATTTTTTTTTATTATGTTGGTATACATGCCCTTGAAGTATTATGATCAAACTTTCAGATGTTTTCATTGTTGACTTTGTCTGTGACAGCCACTAAGGTTAGATGTGTTTTTATGAGCTTGGCGATTTTCGTTTGTTAAAAGAAATGGATCAAGGATTGTATAATTTTGCATAAAAAATGTAATAAAGTGTAACAAAGTGTGTGAAATGTTAACAAAGGCCTATGGTGAGTCTGCTATGAGTAAAGCAAGAGTTTACGTGTGGTATAAGCGTTTCCAAGAAGGCCGTGAAGACGTTGAAGATGACAAACGCCCTGGACGCCCCAGCACAACAACCGATGAAAACGTGGAAAAAGTGAAAGAAATGGTTATGAACAATCGCCGAATCACATTTGGAGAGGTCGCTGATGATGTTGGCATAGCGATTGGATCATGTCATGACATTGTTTCCAATGTTTTGTGTATGAAACGTGTGGCAGCAAAATTCGTTCCAAAATTGTTGAATTTTGAACAAAAACAGCGGCGAATGGAAGTTGCTCAGGAGTCACTAAATGAAGTCAACGACGATGCAGAATTACTGAAATGTTAACAGGTTACGAAACATGGGTTTACGGATATGACGTCGAAACTAAGGCTCAATCATCCCAGTGGAGGCATTCTGGCTTGCCAAGACAGAAAAAGGCTTGACAAGTGCAGTTGAACGTGAAGGTTATGCTCACTGTGTTCTTCGATATTAATGGCATAGTGCATAATGAATTCCTGCCACCAGGTGAAAAGGTCAATAAGGAGTACTACCTACAAATTCAACGCCGTTTGCGTGAAGCAATCCGAAAAAAACGCCCGGATCTGTAGAAAAACAATTCATGGCTTTTGCACCACGATAATACACCAGCTTCATTGCTTTTTCGTGAATTTTTTGACAAAAACAGTACCGTAACGATGCCCTAGCCTTCATATTCACCAGAAATGGCTCCGTGTGCCTTTTTGCTATTTCCGAAAATAAAGAGAACCTTAAAGGGCCGTCGTTTTACGGCTGTAGATGACATTAAAAGCGCATCGCTGAAAGAACTAAAGGCTATCTCAAAGATCGAGTTTGAAAAGTGTTTCGAGATTGGACAAGTGCATAATCTCCAATGGGGACTATTTTGAAGGCGACAACATCAATTTAATCAAAATAAATAAATATTTTGTTCAAAAAGTTAAAATTCTTGTTACATTCTGAACACACCTCGTACATGGATATAAAGTCTGTTTTTTATCTTTTCTTGTTTTTCTGACTTTTTAAACAAGTTAATTTGTTGTTAGCAAATAAAAAATGAATAGGAAATTACTAAATATGTATTTCCACACGTACCATATTAGTTTAGTTATGTTATCAATAGTAGTATAACCTAACTAAATGTTATCAATAACCTAACTAACCTAACCTAACAATTAATTAAGTGCCCAACCTTTTAAGACTTTTTAAAGAGATTATGTTGGTCCAGAATTAAAAAAAAAAATTGTCATTACGTAAAAGTCTTATTTGGATGCTTAAAAGCTTAAGTCGAGCTATTTTTAAATAACCGAATTGTATAAAAGAAAAGTTGTAAATGTTTTTGTTCAGGTATGGCAGTTTTCTACATGATGCAACAAGGCTACAGCGGATCACCAATGAAGACTTTTATCAAAACCACCCTGGCCAAAAAGTAAGTACAAATACTAACTTTTAAGATGTATTTAAATGTTTGTTGAATAAGATTGTTAAATTTTTTCCAACCAGCATTCGGATTTGTTTTCTAAGAAATGTTGTCTCTTGGTCTGCCCAGAGACAATAAGTATTGTTTGCGCAGTTACAGTACTCCTAGCTTGAAGCACCCAAGTTATAATGTGTAAAATTATTACATCAATCATGACAATAAATTATTTCTATAAAGTCTGGTTCAGAAACTACAGACAAAAACCTTAAAAATCAATTCATCAAACTTCAATGAAATTAATATGAAGACCATGCCAGTACCTCAGCTTTATGTAATTGGTTCTGTAATGGATAGCATAAGTCAGAATATGATGTAAGTCAAGATGTGACACAAGTCCACATATTATACGTTAATGTACGAGATGTGTTCAGAAAGTAACGAGAATTTCAATTTTTTGAAGTTTATTCGTCTACATTGATGTTGTCGCCTTCAAAATAGTCCCCATTGGAAATTATGCACTTGTGCCAGCGCTTCTTCCAATCCTCGAAACACTTCTCAAACTTGATCTTTGAGATAGCCTTTAGTTCTTTCAGTGATGCGCTTTTAACGTCATCTACGGCTGTAAAACGACGGCCCTTTAAGGTTCTCTTTATTTTTGGAAATAGGAAAAAGTCACACGGAGCCATGTCTGGTGAATATGGAGGCTGGGGCATCGTTACAGTACTGTTTTTGGCCAAAAATTCATGAACAAGCAATGAAGTGTGAGCTGGTGCATTATCGTGGTGCAAAATCCATGAATGGTTTTTCCACAGATGAATTGTTCGGAGAGAGAGAGAGAGGGTAGGAGGAGAGAGGGAAAGGTAGAGGGAGAAAGAGAGGGAGGGAGGGAGAGAGAGGGAGAGAGGGGAGTGAGAGGGGAGGGAGAGGGAGGGAGAGAAAAGAGAGAGGGGAGAACATTCAAGTATTTTTTTCTAATGAATATACTCAGGAATATACTAATGCAGGAAAGTACAACACTTTATTCCATTTTTTACGCAAAATTTGATACAAATTCTTTGATACATTTCTTTTAACAAACGAAAATCGCCGAGCTCATAAAAACACGTCTAACCTTAGTGGCTGTCACAGACAAAGTCAACAATGGCATGTATACCAACATAATAAAAAAAAATGTTTGGCAATCTGACTCTCCAAGTCCGCGAAATTTAAAAATTCTCGTTACTTTCTGAACACACCTCGTACACATAAAGTATGTACACAATACTTTGTGTCCAGCAGTACAGTTTTTACTTTACTGGGAAAAAATAAACAAACCCGATGGCAGTCTGAGTTATTGTTAGTTTTTTGTTTTCCATTCCTAAATAATTGCTTTAATTTGTTGCAATGGTTCGTCATGATTCTCCATATAAGACCAAAATTTCAAGAAATTATATTGCTTTTTTTGCCTTATTTACAGTAATAAAAACAGTATATATATATATATATATATATATATATATATATATATATATATATATAATTATTATTATTTGCGTTGCATCACGCAAAGCACTCCGACTCATGTCTTGCTCCTTCTAATCCTCCACACCTCCCTCATCCTGTCCCCATGGATCCTCTTCCGCTCCTCCATCCATTTTACCCCTGCTCTCTTTGGGATTTCATTCTCTGGGACCTTCCAACCGAGCATCTTTCTCCTGTATGCGTTCCTGTCTTCAACATCTGTTGAGTCTATTTCTGCGTCATGTAGGTCTATTCTGACTTGTGCGATCCACGACGTTGTTGATTTGACACTTTGTATATACTTAAGGATTCTGTTGGCAAGTCTCGTTGTTGGGAGTTTACTGATGTGTCCATAGAACCGAAGCCTCCTTCTTCTGATATCTGCTGCCAGGTTCGATATCTTCTCTGTGGTCTTCCGGGAGTGCAACTGTATCCATCTTCTGTTAATCTCGGACCAAGGATCTTCCTCAAGATACATACATATATATATATATATATATATATATATATATATATATATATATATATATATATATTAAGAGACTTTTATGTTTTGTTTAGATACTTAAACATGAAGAAATAATAAACAGAATCATGTAACTTTATTCATACTCACCTAAAAAATTTTTCCAGTGGCTTCAGCACAATAACAACATCACAGTTCCTTGAAGAGATTTCTACGGTGAATGCAGATTTCACTGGGATGGAGACATGGTTCACTGCTGTTGGGTATCCCACAGTCACTCTCACCAGGACTGGGTACAATTTCTTTCTCAGCCAGGTAAGTAATTTACTTTAATGGTCCTTATTTCATCCGCTATTGTCAATCATGCATTTTTAATCCTGCACAAAATAAAATCCAATTCAATTCACGGTTGCTGTGACACCTGATTTCTGACACAAAGTAACAACATTAAATAGCATCACATGAACAAACTTTTTGAAATATAAAACACAAATTTGGAATTAAAACTGGTTTTGATGATGGCTGTAAGATTTATTTTTGTACTTCCAATCAAATTTGAAAATCGAACACTAATGGTGAATGAAGGTGTTTTCTTACCCCCACAGCAAAATTAGGATCCTCCCAAGAAATTTATTTGAAAAATTCAGTAAATGCAGTGTTTGAAACATATAGTAAAATATAGTAGTATAGTTAGATGACATTCAAGTAATAAATAATAACAGTATTGACTTTACATATATAGGTTACCATATGATCATTGTTTTTTAAAATAAATAAGATGTTTTCACTGCATTTTATAATAATGTTTTTAATTATTCATAATTTATAATAAATAATATTAACCTGTTATATATTACGAATTACTAAAAAAATTAAAAATCAATGAGAAAGTTCTATTTTTTGTTACTAGCTGTACCCGGCCTCGCGTTTTTGTAGCTCAGTATGCTTCAATTTAACAATGCATATTGAAAAAGAATCGTAAAATTGGAAATTTGTAAATTGTAAAACGGATCATGAATCGGGAAATACTGAAATGGAATCGTAAAATCAGATATTTGGAAATCGTAAATCGAAAACATTGAAATGGAATTGTAAAATATTTAGTATAGCATGCGTGGCTTTTACGTCAAACAGATGGAGCTGTTTTTTTGAAAAAAAGCATATATTTACCTGTGACAAGAAGCATATTTTTAGGTGTGACATCTATATAATAGTAGGTATATAAAAACGTAATAGGTAAATAAAAACATGCAGTATTTGAATGCAATGTTGTGTTAAAATTTCAAAGCAAGCCGTGAAGAATTATTTGAGATTTAAGATTTTCAACTAACAAACATTTACACTTTTATTTATATAGATTATTATGAAAACAACTATCATAAGGTACTTATAACGCCATCAGTGTTACTATTACATAAAATCACGTTTTAAATCATGTCCAATTATAGCGATACTAATATTTGAAAACAACATATCAAACATGTTCATTGTTTTGTCTCAATTGTTTTGTCTCACACTAGCTTTAACTAACTGTAAGTTGGATTGAAACAAATCAAATATATAAATAAATATTATTTAAAAAAACGTTATAGAAAATTTTAAAAATTTTGGTAGTTTCCAACAGTTCCAAGAGCTTAGCTGATAAGTCAAATTTCATTGAATCATTCAATTGGTTTTGATATCCATTAATGTGCAAATACGCAAGTAAAAAACCCTTCTTTAGAATCAGAGACCTGAAAGTAATTATATCCATAAAATATATAGATCAATTTTCTTTACAGTCACTATATATACGAGATGTGTTCAGAAAGTAACGAACAGAATATCCTGTTTTTGGGGCGATGAAGTGTGAGCTGGTGCATTTTTCGGATTGCATTTTTTCACACAAACGGTGTTGAACTTGTAGGTAGTACTCCTTATTGACCGTTTCACCTGGTGGTAGGAATTCATGATGCACTATGCCATTAATATCGAAGAACACTGTGAGAATAACCTTTCACGTTCGACCGCACTTGTCGAGCCTTTTTCGGTCTTGGCGAGCCAGAATGCCTCCACTGGGATGATTGAGCCTTAGTTTCGACGTCATATCCGTAAACCCGTGTTTCGTCACCTGTTATAATACGTTTCAGTAATTCTTCATCGTAGTTGACTTCATTTAGTGACTCCTGATCAACTTCCATTCGCCGCTGTTCAAACATTCAACAATTTTGGAACAAATTTTGCTGCCACACGTTTCATACACCAAACATTGGAAACAATGTCATGACATAATCCAATCGATATGCCAACATCATCAGCGACCTCTCTAATTGTGATTCGGCGATTGTTCATAACCATTTCTTTCACTTTTTTTCACGTTTTCATCGGTTGTTGATGTGCTGGGGCGTCCAAGGCGTTTGTCATCTTCAACGTCTTCACGGCCTTCATGGAAGTGCTTATACCACTCGTAAACTCTTGCTTTACTCATAGCAGACTCACCATAGGCCTTTGTTAACATTTCACACACTTTGTTAAACTTTATTCCATTTTTCACGCAAAATTTGATACAAATTCTTTGATCCATTTGTTTTAACAAACGAAAATCTCCGAGCTCATATAAACACGTCTAACCTTAGTGGCTGTCACAGATAAAGTCAACAATGAAAACAGCTGAAAAGTTTATCATACTTCAAGGGCATGTATACCAACATAATAAAAAAAAAAATTTGACAATCGGACTCTCAAAGCCCGCGAAATTTAAAAATTCTCGTTACTTTCTGAACACACCTCGTACATATCTTGTGTACAGTCAACAATAGAAATTGGTTGTAGTACTCGTTGATTGAACAATTTTTCTGTTACAGAACAAAATTTATGGTTTAATAAATGCAAACTCAACTTCGACATCTTGGAAAATTCCCGTTACGTACACCTCCGCCTCGCAACCAAACACTGAATGGGATGCAACCAGTGCAAAATATTGGTTTAACACAAACA
Source organism: Callitettix versicolor (assembly GCA_022606455.1). Lineage (NCBI taxonomy): Eukaryota > Metazoa > Arthropoda > Insecta > Hemiptera > Cercopidae > Callitettix > Callitettix versicolor. The sequence continues at coordinate 6,408,108 of CM040190.1, forward strand.
GGTTCAATCGTACAACCAAAGCAGACACGTCTGAATGGATTGTATTTAACTTGAAATCTACAGGTAAAGTAACCACCATAGGCTACTAAAAAACTATTTAAAAAAGATTTCAGTGAAACATTTAAGCACTTTAAAAAAGGTATGTTAATATTTCCTGAAAATTACCCAATTCAGAAGCTACCGTCAAATAAAAATTTTTTTTGCTAATTTCTCAAAATTTATAGATCGGATTTTACAAAAACTTGTACCACTGTTCGTGAGTACATTGAAAAAAAACCGAAAAAAAGTGTGATTTATTTTAATTTTTTACAATAAAAGTACAAAACAAATATCTAGGAGAAACCATAACATACAAACTGGACGAAAAACCCGCACTACCCAATAGGGTAGCAAAAATTAAAAAATCAACAAAAGCTACCGGAAAGACGGGACCTGGAGAATAGCCACCTATGAAACAGTATACAAATATATCGACCCAGTTCTCAGTGTAATGAAAAAACGAAGAATTTCCCACTTCTTTCACATATTAAGAATGCCGGAGGACAGAATCCTGAGACAACTGGTAATGAGAAGCATCAACAGGAAAACACAGGGAATATACATCACACAAGTCCTCAGAGACCTCAGGATTTAGCACTTGTAAATCTAATTTCATGATCGTAATCTCCATTACAATCTTCATAAATTACATTTATATTTTGATAAAATTTAAAATAAGCTACTAATTTATGGAGATTTTGCTACTGGTTACAATATGAAACTATATTTTCAAAATATTTAAAATGGAAAATTTATGAAAACTATGGTAATTGGGTTTCACTTTTTTGGCCTCATGGGACCACTTTAGTCTAAATTTCAGTTCTTCCTAACATTGGGCTGTAATTTTTCTCTCCAATAATCCCTCATTCGATCAGATCGTTGCTTCCTGACGGCATCTGTGATCACTACCTTCTTGTGTCTCTTCGGTTTATCCACTTTAAACTTATTAGTCTTCAGAATGCGTGTTATTTTACATTTGTCTGTTGCATCATCCATTTTCAGTCCTATTTCACTGAGGTCTTTGAGGACTTGTGTGATGTATATTCCCTGTGTTTTCCTGTTGATGCTTCTCATTACCAGTTGTCTCAGGATTCTGTCCTCCGGCATTCTTAATATGTGAAAGATGTGGGAAATTCTTCGTTTTTTCATTACACTGAGAACTGGGTCGATATATTTGTATACTGTTTCATTGGTGGCTATTCTCCAGGTCCCGTCTTTCCGGTTTGTTGAGACACGTTCTGATGATCTTTCTCTCTGTCTTAAGCAGCGGGTCCGTCTTGTTATTGTTTTTAATTTGGAAGAGAGTTTCACTGGCATATAATGTTTCTGGGAGTACCACTGATTTGTAGTGATAAAAAAGCACTTTATTAACATAAACAAAAATCTTACAAAAAAAACACGTTGTTTGGAATTGAAAAAGGAATTTTTCTTGGTTGATTTTATTGTTTTTTGTCAATGGCTTCCAGATTTTATGGAAACAATGTATTATGAGTATTTAAGGACACTTTTGATTAAAATTTAAACGAATCTATTTTAGCTGATTTTGCGATAGTTGATTTCTGTTAACTTTTAAGAAGTCTTTTTTTCATCTAATGCAAATTGAAACCATGTAGGTTACTACAGACTCCAATACACAACGGCCGACTTACAGCTGATTCAGAACCAACTAGTAACAAACAGTTACCGAATCGATGCCATTAATCATGCTGCCATTGTTGACGATCTAATGGCCTTGGCAGCTGCAGGAACTATCGATTACCAAACTGCATTGGGTTTCCTTCAAAAACAAGTTCACATGCACGTTATTCTCCTTGGGTTTCTACGATCAAAGCTCTAAGCTTCCTAAAACTGAGCCTGTACGACAAGCCAGCGTACAGTAACTTTAAGGTAAGATACTGTTAAGGCGAATGATGGAAAGCATTACTGAATCATAGTAAGCTCTAGCTTTGGGAACTATATTTATAGTTATAACTTGCCTATTCATAATCTCGTTTAATACAGTATTATGTTTCTATATTGAAAATTTTAAAATAATTAGGCTTAGGGAACTATTTTTCATGTCTAGTGGTCTTTAACTGATCTTATACAGATTACTTCAGTTTCAAAACGTTATAGTTTCTCCTTCAGGCTGTACTATTTGTCAAATATTTCTGCCGGATTGTACGGCCTGAAGATGAAATTATAATGGTTTGAAACTGTATTAGTCTATATAAGCAGTGAATATACGAGGGCGGTTTGATAAGTCAGTGACTTTCTGAATTTCCCGCGCAGTTACTCCAAATGCAACAGTGGTTGTCAACTGTAATCTATCAGCGGGCAACTTTCTAATTTTGAGCAAGCTACGTCGTGCAGTTGGTGTTTGATAGCCGTTCAAAGCAGACAACCTCGTGAATTTTTACGAAAATGGAAAAAAGTGATTTTCATGTACTGATTAAGCATTACTTTTTACGTAAAAAATCCATCACTGAAACTAAGGAAAGACTTGATAAATACTACGGGGACTCGGCACCATCAATTTCAATGGTTAAGAAGTGGTTTACAGAGTTCCGTTGTGGTCGTACCAGCACTAGTGACGCCGAACGTTCAGGTCGCCCAAAAGAAGTGATCACGCCGGAAATCGTCGATAAAATCCATGAAATGATATTGGATGATCGGAGAATGAAAGTGCGTGAGTTGGCTCATGCTGTAGGTATCTCAACTGAACGGTTACATCATATTTTACACGAATATTTGGACATGAAAAAACTCTCCGCGAGATGGGTGCCGCGATTGCTCACACTCGACCATATCCTAACATGTTGATACTTCTGTTGATACTTCTTCCTCCCAAGGCAACGTGGTATATCGCTCAGTCTTGCTGTAGCACTCGCCTATTTAAGTTCTTGCACTAGTTTTTCAAGGAGAAAAAAATACAAAGTGTCCAGATGGAACAAAGAGTTAACCTCAAGTTTCTTGTGAAACTCGGAAAAACTTACATGCCATGTTAAGGAAGTGTACAGAAGTGAATGTTCATAGAGCACACAAGTTTTTTAATGGTTTACAAGGTTTCCGGAGACGATCTGTACCCTGAATGACCTTCAACATTAAAAATGGATGACAAATTAGTAAAATGATCAATGAAAATCGTCTGAGTACTTGTTGAAATCTCAGGAATGAACAACAAAAATGTCCGTCAGATTTTGCATGAATTAATGCGAACTTTCATACATGTAGAAAGTTTGTGCAAAAATGGTGCCAAAACTTCTCACTCTAGAGCAAAAGGAATTAAGAATGAATTTGCACTGACTTTTTAAACAACACTGATAACGATTCGGAATTGTTAGGCAGAGTGATTGCTTGTGAAAAATCACGGTTTTGTATGTATGATCTTGAAACAACATGTCAATTTATGCATTGGAAGAGCTACATGCATTTTTTGCATCATGACAAAAAAATGAAATAAGCAAATCAAAATTCAAGGCCATGATAATTAGTTGTTTTTTTTTTTTTGACAAGTGTGGAATTGTCTAAATTTACTGGGTCCATGAAGGTCAGATGATCAATCAACATTTAAGTCCGCCTCGGTGGCCTAGTTGATATCGTACTAGGCTTTCACCCCGAGGACCTGGGTTCGATTCCCGGCCAGGGCTTGGCATTTTCATACGCTATAAATCATCCCATCGTCTGCATTAGCCCAAGTGTGCACAATAGTCGGACGTTAAACACAAAAAAAAGATCAATCAACATTACTGCATCGAGGTTACGACAGCTCTTCATGAACGAGTGAGAAGACCTGTTTGTAGAAGAGCAATTCATGGATGCTTCACCAAGACAATGCGCCTGCCTATTTTTGAAGGTGTTCTGTGAAATACAACATCACTGTGTTGGACTACCCACTGTACTTGCCTGACCTGGCCCCTCGTGACTTTTTTTTATTTCCTAAATTCAAATCGGAGATAAACGGGAGAAGATTTTACAGTGTGGAAGCTGTGAAAGCAAAAGCGATAGAGGTTCTCAACAAACTGACATAAGCGAAATTCCATCACTACTTTTAAACATGGAAAATGTATAAGAAGTAAGGTTGGCAAAGAGTAAATTGACGGGGATAAACTTTGTAATGTAGCTAATGATCAATAAAATGTTTTGTAACACCAGTCTGGTTATGTAACTGTCACACCTCATATACCAGCACAGCCTTCCAAGTACCTTAACAAACTGAAATAAATAAATTTACTGTTTTAAATGTTAAGAATCCAAGATTGATGAGTTACAAGTAAACATGCAAACCAATTTTTAATTAAGAAAGTTCATGCATCATTTCACGTTTAATTTTAGTTCCTTATTATTTCAGACTTATGTACAAGATCTGCTTCTGTATGTGTACGACTACGTTGGGTTTACCGGCGAAGAGACAGAAACTAAAAATATAACTTTGCTGCGAGATTTAATCATACCATGGGCGTGTGAGTTTCAAGTTGGAAATTGCTTAAACAATTCTGTTACAGTCATGAACTCCGTACAAAATGCCTTGCAAACGAAGTAAGTGTTGATTAAAAGGCGTGGTTATACAAATTTAATATAGAGTATGTTAGCAATAAAATTATCTTCTTCTTCCAATGGCTCCTTTTGGTTCACACCATTTTGGATCTTGCCTCCCAATACAATCCAGGAAAGTCCCTTCGTCCCTGCTTCCCTCTATCCAGGCCCTCGCAGATCAGTAGATCCTTGTCCATAACATACGCATCTTTTGAACAAATCTTGCACTTGTCAGAGGTTATTAGTCTCATCCTATGGAGATGCTTGGCAAGACAATCGTGACCAGTTTCCAGGCGGAAATTTGCTACAGCTATTTTGTGTGGAAGCATCTTATTGTCCTTAAAAAGATTAAACGGATCATAAGCTTTGTCTTGTAGGTTTTTGCTGTGAGTCTGTTTTTAGTTTTCTTATAACTGCTTGTAATGACAGGGAGCCTGCTGGCTTTTGAATAATTTCTGTTCCTCTCTTCGCCAAATTATCCGCAGCTTCATTTCCCATCAATCCCACGTGTGCAGGGACCCACTGCATTGCGATATTGCCAACATTATTTCTTACAATCTTGTAACTCTGATATTTTGTATTACTTTGCTTTTTGGATTATCATTATTGGCTATTGCCTGCAGAGACGATTTGGAGTCAACTAAGACCACTGTGTTTGTGTTCAGCCATGGTCTCACAATCAGCTGTTCGAGAGCCTCATTACATACAATTCCGCCTCAAACACTGTAGAGTTGCTGCTTAAAGCAATGTAGTGCGAGAAGTGGTCACAATATATTTCAGCTCCTGTTTCTCCTTCCATTCTAGAGCCATCAGTATATACACGGATCCAAGAGTCTGACGGGTATCGCACTTCCAAGGTTTCCAAAGCGATTTGAGATATTTTCACTGGAGCATCAGAGTTCTTGCTCACTGGTTCAGGCAGATCCAAGAGAATATTAAAATCCATGAACTCCAATGGGTCCATGAGTTGAGGAGGTCGTTCCACATTTACTTTGTTTATCCTATTAGAGATGATAAGTTGTTTAAAGCTGGTCTGAGTTTTTAGCGTTTGCTTTGGAGGAGATCCTATTATCCATGGGTTATCATGGATAATAGCAATAAAATTATACGCATGGTATAATAACGCATACAGACCCATATTTAGATGCTGTACTCTACAAGCATGGGCAGGATTTTTCTTTTATGGATGCAGAGGCTAACAATTGTGTCTTTTGTCCGAATCATCCCCCTCATGCTATTTATTTATATACAGGACAAACATAACAATATTAAAATGATTACAGCAATTAAATATTAATGACGTTTCGCTAACTGTAATACTATTTGCCACTCGAAAGGTACAATATTTTTTTAGTTCTTCGATTACAGTATAAAGTACGGTAGGCTGTTTACAGGGATCCGTGAATGGAACCATGAGATATTTCAAACAGTCTGGCAATGTTGATAAATGGAGTTTTGATTTTACAATACTAAACTTGAAAAAATTCTCACGTAATTACAGTTTGTAGCCAGAATTTCAGTAAATTTTGCAAACATTTAAAATTTAAAAACTCGACCCTTTGATGTTCTTCGAAGCCATGCCAATCAATCACGAGCATTTAAAGGAAATTTTCGACTTCTTTTTGCTTTACAATTTTTTTTAACTTCTGCCTCTAGCTCCGAACGATCAATTTGCATAGAAAAACACTTGAAAACCTGGATGATCACTTAAATTCAATGTCTTAATTTTCTTGTAGCAAAAATTATTTGTTTTGTCTCTTTAGCTAAATCGATCTACTGGAGCATCTTTTCTAAAATGGGGTAGAATATTTTTTTCATCATAAGAATTATAAATAATTCTACAATAGTACAATTAATACATTGATTATACTCAATTATACATTGAGATAGTCAAAGAATTCAAATATCTTGGTGAATGGATCAGCTGGACGGCCCTAGAGAAAAAAGCTATGGTATCTAGGAGAAATAAAGTTGAATTAGCCTTCCAACTTACCAAAGACACATACAACAAAGTCCCTCTCCTGGAATACAAAGATAAGGCATTATCATACGGTAATTAAACCAGAAGCCTTATAGGCAGCTGAAACATTATCTCTCACAACCCAGGGCCCACTTGAAAGGCTGGAGATCAAAGAAAGAAAGATATTACGAAAAATCTTAGGCCCCAAATTCCGTAACAACCAATCAGTAATGAAACTCTACCAAAAAACTGAAACACTATCAGACACAATAAGAAAAAGGAGAATTGATTTTTATGGTCACATCCTCCGAATGGACAAAAATAGACTAACCAAAAAATTATTTGACTACTTTCTCAATAAAAGAGCCAAACCACTTTGGTTTAGAGAAACTGAGAAAGACATAGCAGAACTACAAATCACTGACATTATGCTCATGGACAGAACAGCCAAAACAATAACCAACAAGAAACAACGGTTCCAAGGCAAAGTCAAATCCAAGCGAACGATCCAAATCTCTGACGAAGAAAGAAAAGCAAGATCACAACGAATGAAGCAATACTGGGCTACGAGGAAGGCACAGAACATTAAAAAGTGATTGATTTGGTGTACCCAAAGTTGGGGAAACAAACAAAGAAGTACAATTAATAAATAATTGTACTAAAGTGCAATCCTGACACTAAGATAGGTCAATTAAACTTTACTAACAAGAGCAATCAATAATCAATAACAAGAGCAATTTCCTTCAATACATTTACTTTCATGACTTTTTCAAATTATAAGTAGTTCCACAAATACCCAATTTCATTAACAGCGTTGAAATCTGCATATAACGCAGATTATATTAAAATGCCGGCCAGGGCTTGGCATTTTCATACGCTATAAATCATCCCATCGTCTGCATTAGCCCAAGTGTGCACAATAGTCGGACGTTAAACAAAAAAAAAAAAAAAAAAAAAAAAAAAAAATACTTCCCTTGCTCTATGTAATTCAGACCTAAACCATGATGTGTATACTGATTCTGATCTCTAATACATACATATCATTGTCAACAAATAACAATAGTTGCCACTGTTGATATAAATTAACAAATATTGTATTACATAACTGAATCAATTACTAGTTCAATTGCCTTTGAAAAAATATTAGCTAATCAATTTGTTTGTGGCTCCACACGCTGTCGTTGCATCTACGTGACAAAATATTTTATATCGCATCTGATAAACTTGTCCTTTGCTTTTCAGTGGTACGAGGGCATTACTTAACGTGGACCAAAATATGTGCGACGCCTTCAAAAATATCGGCACGACACAGTTTCAAAATTTCTTCAACTACTATAAGAACAACCATAACAATGATAATGGTCAATATTATGTAGCAGCTGGCCTAGGCTGTGTGACGAACACAAATTTGGAAACGTAAGTATAGTTTAAATGTGTACAGCAAATAGCTCTTAATGTGATGGAAGTTAATTTCCAAAAATTTAAGACTGAATAACATGTATTAAAAGTTATTTTAAATTAATTACAAATAATATTAACAAAACAATCAACAACAGTTATAAATTAGCCAAGGTAGGACGAAGAAGTAGTTGACCTCGGCAAATTCTTATGAATTGCCAACAATTAAACATCACCAAAAATAATATGTTGCCTACTTTAGCTTTTTAATTTTATATTATAATGTATATATTATTTTGAGTAAGAATACATATTGAATAATAAGAAAAGGTATTCAAACGTGTTCGCGAATGTAGAGAAGTTATGATTATTATTAAGTTAATTAATCAATTAAATAAAATATAACACTTTAAACATATTGGTAATTAGTAGGGTTAGGCCTACTATTGAAAGTTAGTTGAGTAGGCTAACCAACATAGCATTTTGGTTACTGAAACATCGTCATCGTTACTGAAACAAGGTTATTTTATAGAAAGAGACAAAATTTACACAAACAAAATTTATTTAAATGGCAATTGTGAAAGCCAAATCAAAAAAAGCACTATAGCACCAGATTAAAACTAACTGTACACGTAGGATCGTACAACTCTCCGTGTGACAACAAAGAAGTAAACCAGTAACGGACAAACTTTCACTTTTCCGCAGTGCTGGCAATATTTCAAATAATAAGTAAATCATAAATTAATAAGTGATTGATTTGGTGTACCCCAAGTTGGGGAAACAAACAAAGAAGTACAATTAATAAATAATTGTACTAAAGTGCAATCCTGACACTAAGATAGGTCAATTAAACTTTACTAACAAGAGCAATCAATAACAAGAGCAATTTCCTTCAATACATTTACTTTCATGACTTTTTCAAATTATAAGTAGTTCCACAAATACCCAATTTCATTAACAGCGTTGAAATCTGCATATAACGCAGATTATATTAAAATGCCGGCCAGGGCTTGGCATTTTCATACGCTATAAATCATCCCATCGTCTGCATTAGCCCAAGTGTGCACAATAGTCGGACGTTAAACACCAAAAAAAAAAAAAAAAAAAAAAATACTTCCCTTGCTCTGTACTTCCCTTGCTCTATGTAATTCAGACCTAAACCATGATGTGTATACTGATTCTGATCTCTAATACATACATATCAATGTCAACAAATAACAATAGTTGCCACTGTTGATATAAATTAACAAATATTGTATTACATAACTGAATCAATTACTAGTTCAATTGCCTTTGAAAAAATATTAGCTAATCAACTTGTTTGTGGCTCCACACACTGTCGTTGCATCTACATGACAAAATATTTTATATCGCATCTAATAAACTTGTCCTTTGCTTTTCAGTGGTACGAGGGCATTACTTAACGTGGACCAAAATATGTGCGACGCCTTCAAAAATATCGGCACGACACAGTTTAAAAATTTCTTCAACTACTATAAGAACAACCATAACAATGATAATGGTCAATATTATATAGCTGCTGGCCTAGGCTGTGTGACGAACACAAATTTGGAAACGTAAGTATAGTTTAAATGTGTACAGCAAATAGCTCTTAATGTGATGGAAGTTAATTTCCAAAAATTTAAGACTGAATAACATGTATTAAAAGTTATTTTAAATTAATTACAAATAATATTTAAACAATCAACAACAGTTATATACAAGTAGGACGAAGAAGAGTTGACCTCGCAAATTCTTATGAATTGCTCCAAGACAGGACTTAAACATACTCGTAAGCTTTTTCATAAATTTAATCAGTAACCACTATATTTAGGAAAAATGTTACTTGACCAAAATTATTGGAAATTTTATGCTCTTTCTCCACCTAGTGGTCAGTATTATGTCTTGCCGTCCAGCCAATACTACAGGAAACATAACTACAATCATCTTCGTTAAATCAGAGGTAGCCATCTTGAAACGAAAGTGAACGGGAAAAAATGTATACATATCTCATTTGTGCATTATATAAGGTATTTTTGTACCAAATTTCAAAAAAATCAGTCAACGCGTTTGGCCAAAACCGTATGCACTTGTCATCTTAAATTAGAGGCTGTTACCCTGAAACAAAAATAATAGGAAAGATCTTGACAATACATTGTTTGGCTTTGTACCAAATTTCAAAAAAATCAGTCAACGCGTTTGGCCAAAACCGTATGCACTTGTCATCTTAAATTAGAGGCTGTTACCCTGAAACAAAAATTAATAGGAAAGATCTTGACAATACATTGTTTGGCTTTGTACCAAATTTCAAAAAAATCAATCAACGCGTTTGGCCAAAACCGTATGCACTTGTCATCTTAAATTAGAGGCTGTTACCCTGAAACAAAAATAATAGGAAAGATCTTGACAATACATTGTTTGGCTTTGTACCAAATTTCAAAAAAATCAGTCAACGCGTTTGGCCAAAACCGTATGCACTTGTCATCTTAAATTAGAGGCTGTTACCCTGAAACAAAAATAATAGGAAAGATCTTGACAATACATTGTTTGGCTTTGTACCAAATTTCAAAAAAATCAGTCAACGCGTTTGACCAAAACCGTATGCACTTGTCATCTTAAATTAGAGGCTGTTACCCTGAAACAAAAATTAATAGGAAAGATCTTGACAATACATTGTTTGGCTTTGTACCAAATTTCAAAAAAATCAGTCAACGCGTTTGGCCAAAACCGTATGCCCTTGTCATCTTAAATTAGAGGCTGTTATCATGAAACAAAAATTAATAGGAAAGATCTTGACAATACATTGTTTGGCTTTGTACCAAATTTCAAAAAAATCAGTCAACGCGTTTGGCCAAAACCGTATGCACTTGTCATCTTAAATTAGAGGCTGTTACCATGAAACAAAAATTAATAGGAAAGATCTTGACAATACATTGTTTGGCTTTGTACCAAATTTCAAAAAAATCAGTCAACGCGTTTGGCCAAAACCGTATGCACTTGAAATCTTAAATTAGAGGCTGTTACCATGAAACAAAAATTAATAGGAAAGATCTTGACAATACATTGTTTGGCTTTGTACCAAATTTGAAAAAAAAATCAATCAACGCGTTTGGCCAAAACCGTATGCACTTGTCATCTTAAATTAGAGGCTGTTACCCTGAAACAAAAATTAATAGGAAAGATCTTGACAATACATTGTTTGGCTTTGTACCAAATTTCAAAAAAATCAGTCAACGCGTTTGACCAAAACCGTATGCACTTGCCATCTTAAATTAGAGGCTGTTACCCTGAAACAAAAATTAATAGGAAAGATCTTGACAATACATTGTTTGGCTTTGTACCAAATTTCAAAAAAATCAGTCAACGCGTTTGACCAAAACCGTATGCACTTGCCATCTTAAATTAGAGGCTGTTACCCTGAAACAAAAATTAATAGGAAAGATCTTGACAATACATTGTTTGACTTTGTACCAAATTTCAAAAAAATCAGTCAACGCGTTTGACCAAAACCGTATGCACTTGTCATCTTAAATTAGAGGCTGTTACCCTGAAACAAAAATTAATAGGAAAGATCTTGACAATACATTGTTTGGCTTTGTACCAAATTTCAAAAAAATCAGTCAACGCGTTTGGCCAAAACCGTATGCCCTTGTCATCTTAAATTAGAGGCTGTTACCATGAAACAAAAATTAATAGGAAAGATCTTGACAATACATTGTTTGGCTTTGTACCAAATTTCAAAAAAATCAGTCAACGCGTTTGGCCAAAACCGTATGCACTTGTCATCTTAAATTAGAGGCTGTTACCATGAAACAAAAATTAATAGGAAAGATCTTGACAATACATTGTTTGGCTTTGTACCAAATTTCAAAAAAATCAGTCAACGCGTTTGGCCAAAACCGTATGCACTTGAAATCTTAAATTAGAGGCTGTTACCATGAAACAAAAATTAATAGGAAAGATCTTGACAATACATTGTTTGGCTTTGTACCAAATTTCAAAAAAATCAATCAACGCGTTTGGCCAAAACCGTATGCACTTGTCATCTTAAATTAGAGGCTGTTACCCTGAAACAAAAATTAATAGGAAAGATCTTGACAATACATTGTTTGGCTTTGTACCAAATTTCAAAAAAATCAGTCAACGCGTTTGACCAAAACCGTATGCACTTGCCATCTTAAATTAGAGGCTGTTACCCTGAAACAAAAATTAATAGGAAAGATCTTGACAATACATTGTTTGACTTTGTACCAAATTTCAAAAAATCAGTCAACGCGTTTGACCAAAACCGTATGCACTTGCCATCTTAAATTAGAGGCTGTTACCCTGAAACAAAAATTAATAGGAAAGATCTTGACAATACATTGTTTGACTTTGTACCAAATTTCAAAAAAATCAGTCAACGCGTTTGACCAAAACCGTATGCACTTGCCATCTTAAATTAGAGGCTGTTACCCTGAAACAAAAATTAATAGGAAAGATCTTGACAATACATTGTTTGGCTTTGTACCAAATTTCAAAAAAATCAGTCAACGCGTTTGGCCAAAACCGTATGCACTTGTCATCTTAAATTAGAGGCTGTTACCCTGAAACAAAAATTAATAGGAAAGATCTTGACAATACATTGTTTGTCTTTGTACCAAATTTCAAAAAAATCAGTCAACGCGTTTGGCCAAAACCGTATGCACTTGTCATCTTAAATTAGAGGCTGTTACCCTGAAACAAAAATTAATAGGAAAGATCTTGACAATACATTGTTTGGGATTTATACAAGGGTCTTTGTAATAAGTTTCAAAACAATCGGTCAATACCTTTGGCCAAAATTGCATAACAAACAAAAAAACCAAATGCTGAACAATCGGGTTGAAACAGAGTCCTCGCTTCGCTAGGCCAACAAACATTTTGAAACACATATTCATATTTTAAAATAATAGAATCGATATTAAAACCGATCAAGGTCAACTGCAATCAAATTTGTGACTTTTTTGTTTGAAGCTTTTTAAAAAATTCTAATTCCACCATTATAATTAGCATTAAAAATCAATATTTTCTAATGAAAATATTAAATTGCTTACAACAATTGATATCCTTAACAGTGATTACAGCAAGGGTGGCAAAAGCGTCAGACATGAGATCTTGTGAAGTCAGTAATTTGTTCCAATACAACATACGGTAGACTGTAACCTAGCATTTTACAAAAACTTCTCTTTTTACGAGATATTCATTGATGCACTTATTTTATTGGCACTTGAGTATTGGGCGGGTAGGAACTGAAACAGTGACATTTTGAGAAAAAAATTAATAATTTGTAATAATCTACAAATATTTGTTCTGAGAATAACATTTTAAAATTTATGAAAAATTGTTTCCATGTTCGTTTTTTAACTTTATGTGCTTGTTTACAAAATCACACGCATTAACAGTTACACAACTATTTTTTGTAGAGGTTGTAAACCTACAGCCTCTTCCAATTTACATGTTTATACTAGAGGTGGGCGTTTCTGCTATTTTTACAAAACGTCAACAAACCGTTGAGGAAAAAAGCTGCTTTTTAAAACAGTTGGGAAAAAACAGATTAAAAAACTGAAACTCAAAGTTGAATTAGCAGCTAAAACATAAAGCACATACGTTCAGTTTTCTAAGACTACTTTTTCATTCCTACTGCCACCATGTCCTTAACTGTTTTTGGGTGTAAAGCATTTAGAAAGGATAAAAATAATCCTTACAAGTGTAGTAATAATTAAATTACATTATCGAAACGTAATAATTATGTAAGCCATTTTATGTACAAAATGCGATGAATTTCTAATAGAAGCATTCTTTTTTTTACTTAAATTAAATAGTCCTTTGCATATTTACCGAAATGCAACGATTTAGAATATTTTTAGTTGATTAAAAAATATTGATGATTGATAATAAATATAAAAAATATGTTTAAATAAAATTAGGCTCTGTATCTACAAAATGTGAGATGTTGTTACTACAACTCGCAACAAAATAGAGATAAACGTTGACATTGACCAAACAGTTCTTACTTCACTACAAGCAACAAGCAACTTTGGAATAAAGGGAAAAAGCATAAAAGCAGGTAGAAGAAAAGCAGTTAGCAGGAAAACAGTTTTAGCGCTTGCGGCAACGTTCGAATAGAACGTAGGTGTGGTAGTGCGGAAAGTTGTTCCTTGTTTAACAAATCATAAACCAGTCCAAAACCAACTGCTTGTTTCCGTTTGAAAACGCAGTTTGTTTGTAGTTTATAGAAAAGCAGTTTTTTTTAACAGTTTGGTGTTTTCTGCCCCACCACTACTTTATACTCGTAGTTTATGTTTTATACTTTATGTTTGCCTCCGTGTACTTTATCATACTGAGTGGTTAAAAACAAAATTGATCACGGCACGCCGCTGTCTCGTTGACGTGATAGAGGCGAACTTCCTTTTTCTATATTCTGATTTCAACGTTGTATATATATATAAAAGGCAATGTCCTGACTGACTGACTGATCAACGTACAGCCCAAACTATACAACCTAGAGACTTGAAATTATGAGGATACCTTCGTTTTAATATGTAAGCGCGTACTAAGAAAGGATTTTGCAAAAAATTTATTTTAACCCCGTTAAACTACTTACCCAGTCCAAATTTAATAAACAACGTACAGCCAATACTATTATAGCTAGAGACTTGAAATTTTCAGGGTACCTTCTTACAACATTGTCGAGATGCACTGAAAAAGGGGTGCACTGAAAAACGATTTTCCAGTATGCAACCCCTAAAGAGGTAAACATGAGGTACAACAATTTTTATTGGACAAAATATGTTTTTCATCTGACCTTCTTAAAACGTAACATAGTCACTCTTAAGTATAAGTAATGAAATATATTTTCATCTTTTCCCCAAAACGCATCCCCTAAAAAGATTGAAAGAAGGTATAAAATATAAAAAAGAGGTACAATTTTGTATTGAAAAAATATTTTTTTTATCTTATATTCTAGAAATATGCTATGAAACACATATTTCAACATTTTTCTGAATTCATCCCCTAAAAGAATAAAAATGAAAAAAGAGTTATCATGGGAGAAAAAAGAGTGTTTGCATTGGAGAAAAATATTTTTTATCAAATTTTCTTAAAAGTAAACAAAATATTTTAAAACACAAATTATGATATACGCAATTCAGTATTTTTCCCCGAATTCATCCCCTAAAAGGACAAAAATATAGAATAGGTATAAATGTTTGTATTGGATCAGATTTTCTTAAATTCGAATGGAACACGTTTGAAGACAATAAAACAACATATTCAGGTTATAATATTTTTTCATATTCACTGTAAAATAATCATGAGTTTAGATGATCACGCTTTTATTAATATATCTTTTTATGTTTCTAACTTATTACATTACATTACTGAAACAGTTTAAGTTTCGTGGGCGAAGTAGCGTCGGGTAATGCTAGTAACATATATTATATAAAATCTTTAAAGTTCCTTAAAAACTTTTTATTGCTGTACATTTTTTGACTCCATATGATGGTTCACTTTTGAATTTAAATTTACTAATAGCAGTAAGAAAATTAATTTAATATTTTTGACTACTTATGTCACTAACACAATAGGGTGAAACGTCAATATATACTTTTAGGTTTCTATGTTTCACCTCCGAATAATGAGTTCAGAGTTAAAATAACAATATAAATGTTCATCATAAGAAATTATATCAAAAAACAGCCACCAAACTACTTAATAATTATAACAGCTGTCTTGCTGATGTTATACATTTTTTTTCGGCGAAAAACCGTTAAGGTTATCATCGCCGAGGCACGATATTAATAAAATAAAATTTAGGAATATCACAAAATAAAAAATAACAGTAATTTAAAACAATGTACAATAACAGCTATAAATACTATTCCTAAAACTAGTTAACAATAAAATAAAACTACAAATAAATAAATAAAACTAAACAACAAGGAAAACAAAGCAAACAATAATAAATTCAGATAAATAAAATAGCCGCAAATATAAAACTTGTTGCAGGGCTGTAAAGAGGACCTGGCAATATTATTTTAAGTTAAATTTTATTTAACAAATTCAGAATGAAAGAATTTCAGCGTCCGATCAATGGCCGAGACACTATCTCCCAACGTCCTCTGCATACTATTCCCCAGACCCACATACACGCCGTATATTTTGAAAACCGTCACAGTCTAGCAATATATGTCTTACTGTGATGTTATACAGAAGCAAATTTCCAAAAATACAGTAAAAAAATTACAATATTTTTTTTATCTTACATTTTTTTGTAAATTAGATTTCACTATCTTAAGCACTGTTAAAGTCTGTATAACTTTAAAGCCTGCCCTTTAAATGAAAAAATTTAGTAAATATTCTTAAATTCGTTTATTTTCTAGCAATATACAGACAGGTCATCCAAAAACCAATCGTTTGGGGATTTGAAAATTGATATATTTATTAAAAATTCAAAATAATTTTGTATAAATCTCACTATTTTCTTGTACAGTAGTGAAATAGTGGACTTTTCTGTTTTCGTTTAATTATAAAAACATTTTTATTAATGTTTATTACTGACATCCTGTATTTTGTTTCTAGAATCCTTACTGCACTGCTGAATGGAGACATATACCCAGAAGACGTCAGCGTAGTATTTACCAAAACCTACTCAATTATCGAAAACGTTGACACTGTGTTAAATTTTATCGTATCAAATGCGTCGACAATACAACAGATGTAAGTGGTTTAACAAAGCATAAAACAATAAAAATGTTGTCTACATTATAGCTTTGTTAGGATTTAGAAAAAAATATTAATTTTTAGTTACTAGTTTTAAATATGACAATGAGGTCACAGCCAAAGAATGAACACTATTGACAAAAAAACATAGGCAAAATTACGAAACTGCTGATGTACTGCCTGTTGCAATAAGCAACACGGTATGTAGAACAGCAGTTGAAATAAAAGCTTGGGGAAGAAGTAGGGCGAGGGACAGTCGATTCCGGCGGGGCCGGAAAGTCAGTTTACTCCGGGTGACTTTTCTGTTCCAACTGGGCGGTGCCGAGAAGTGGCAAATCGGCGCTAAAAGTAAGTAGACGATTATTAGCGTACACTTCTTCCCCTTTTTTTATTTTGGTTTGAAGGGATTAATATATATTTTTGGCAACGTTTTATTTCACATAAGACAATAGTGTTCATTCTTGGGGTTGCCACCAACAATAGTTGTAAGGTAAATGTAAGGTAACATATATCAAGTAATTAAAGGTAAATTTTTATAATGAACCACCGATAGAAAATTGCTCGAAGGACCCCGTACTCCTAACAAATGGTGCATCGGCTGGGACACGAACCCGGGTCGCCCACGTGGCAGGCGAGCATTCTACCACTGAACCACCGATGCTTATCTAAAGATAAGGACCACGGACACAGTTACCACACGTACCGACGAGACAGGGAATAGCGACTACAGACAAGAACGTACGCAGTTTCGCAGCGGTAGATCTCCGCGCAGGGAAAAATCACGTGACGAAAATAGGGCACATGGGCGCCACAGTTACAACGGACGGGAATAAAGATAGAAAATCAGATAACCCACGGCGTAACGTTGACCATTCCTCGCAAACTATGTGTTCCCCATGCTTTTATTTCAACTGCTGTTCTACATACCGTGTTGCTTTGCTTATTGCACTGGCAGTACGTCAGCAGTTTCGTAATTTTGCCTATGTTTTTTTGTCAATAGTGTTCATTCTTTGGCTGTGACCTCATTATCATATTTAAAACTAGTAACTAGAAATTAATAATTTTTTCTAAATCCTAACAGCTTTAAAGAAATTGTTTGTACAAAAATCAGTATTTCTCAGCTCTCTTCGTAATTGGAAGGCTGTCTACTAGTTTTCTTTCTAAAAAGTGAAACCTTGTTGTATTGAAAGTAATTGTCAGTTTGAATAATTATTTTTCTTATCACATTTTCATTTTCGAGGTTCCATTTTCAATGTGATGTAGCTACAATGCGGCAATCAGGGCATTGCTTTGTGTCTTCCAAAATAAATAAATAATTAATTTCAAGGGAAAAACTACGAGGCCAATTTGAACTGAAGGTAATAATTATATGTTAGAATGACAAAACAAAATTTGTTTTTTCAAAAACATTTCCACCAGTTTTTGTCTTGTATATTTTACAGCGAAACGATGGAGAAATGTTGTATGTTGGTATATGACTTCTTTTTTCATTGTCAATACATAAGAAAAACTGTTGTTTTGATATTAGATTAGATTATATTCTAGAGCAGGGGTCTCCAAACTACGGCCCGAGGGCCACATCCGGCCCGCGGACAGATTTTGTTTGATGAAAACTCCTTTTAGAGAACATATTTTTATAGCAAATTAAATTTAGTTTACTGAAGTATTCTAATTTTATGTTGAATAATTATTAATATGACATCTACATTTATATGGTCATGGGCTAACTACTCATTACATTGTTGTAGGCTTATTGTTATTGTTTTTGTGATAAGTTGGATAAAGAAACACAGAATTGTGGTTTTGGCCCTCGGACACAATGATAATATGGTTTTGGCCCTCGGAACTTACTGGAGTAATCAGTATGGCCCTAAGGCTGGAAAGTTTGGAGACCCCTGTTCTAGAGGAAGGGATTTGTTCAACTCCAGGCACTGCGATCAAATAACCTATTGTGCAACTTGCCTCTTAAAATACCTAGTTCAGCAGATTGGTGCCCCTAATAAGTTCCAACAACCCACTGACAAGCTCAAACTGCTGAAGATCCCTAGGGTCTTGGAAACCAAATACCTCCTACTAGCAAGAGCCTCACAATCATACATTATGTGACCTGCAGTTTCCTCCTCCTTCCTGCACAATCTACACACGGTTTTTCCGTGGTACACACCTATTCTGTTCATGTGCACCTCAGACCACAGTGCCCTGTTATGAGCCCCATGATCCTCCTGAGTTGTGCTCTTAATTAATTTAACTGTAAAGCAATTTTTTTTAAATTTCTTTGTTACATTATGTCTGATTGTGTACGGCTAGAAACCTATAGACGTAGACTTAGGTTTTAATTCAGTAAAAAGTAATTCAGGTTTCAGTTCAGTAAAAGAAGAGTTCAGTATTTAGGAGAGTTAGGCAAGTTTATATGTCATTTTTTATGCTGTACTTAGAACTGTCAAAGTTGGCGGAAGTCATTCAAGGTCAGCTGTGTCACTCATGCAATAAGAAAAACCCTTAAATATTTATTTTCAAACAAATAAAATCAGATGTTTTCGATAAAATCACCTAATGTAAAAACTTCATTTTTAGGTATGGGAAACGATTTCTACTGAAACACATAAAAGGAATTGGGAACCAAATATACTCAGAAACTCACCTTAACAAAGTAAGTAAATTATCTGTGTTATTTTAACAACAAAAAATGTAATATTAAATTAATTATATACCTTTTTAAGTCTACTGAGTTATAAAAATACTACTACTTTGCGGTGTTTTGTTCCTTACTTTAGTACACAAATAAATAAATCAATTTTGCCCAAATTTATCGAGTGGACATAATAAACTTCAGTAAATTGTTTAAACTGAATTTTTTTTTAATTTAAAACACTTTATGACGAACAAAAATAACATCAGTAAAATTATTATCTGTTACAATATATTCGTTTATGCTCGGAAATGATTTTGGATAATGCATACTTCATTTCTTTAAACGAAAAACCTGTTACATAATTATACCATACAGAAATAAAAAAAAAAATTAACCAAATTTGATCACAATACTTACACTTTTAGGAAAAATATTGTTTCTGGCCAGTTTAAGGGAATTTATATTCTGTAAGCAGTTCTTTACCTGACATGATCGAAGCAAATCTGTAAAAAAAATTATTTTTAATATATAGAGATTGAATATATTTCTTTTTAAAAAAATCTATAATTTTATTTGTCATAAACAGCAATGAAATAAAAATTAATTAGAATTTTAAATTTTATATATATATATATATATATATATATATATTATATATATATTAATATTATATATTAATATAATATTAATATATATATTGATGGTGTAATATATATATATAATTATATTATATATTATTATAATAATATATTATATATATAATATATAATAATAATAATATATATATATATATATATATATATATATATATATATATATATATATGTGTGTGTGTGTGTTGGGATGGTGTAATATATATATACACATGGTGTTTCAAGAGGAAATAGAAAGTATTTCAGGGAAAGTTAAACCAGTGAAAATTATAAAAAAGTTTGTATAAACACGGGTCCTTCGCTTTACAGCTGGCAAAAAATTTTACCACGTTTCCTGGAAAAAGGGGGAAATTAGGCCACACTGAAATTCTAAGAACCTAGAATTAATTAAGAGGTAATCTTGACGGTTTCTTATGATTTTTGACAAGACAAATTGAACAAAACTGGTCCCAGAGCTGCAAGTCAAGTAGTTTTTGAGATGACTGGTGTAAAACGTAAAAATCAGAGCCATTTTTTTTACATTTGGCCTACAATAACTCTGTTATTTTCCCACGTAACAAATACAAATTTAAAATAAAACTTGTAGAAAATTTAATTCTGGACACAATAATGTAACTACAAAAAAAAAAACAAATTTTTATCAACAACAAAATATTTACAACATATCGGGAAAAAGATATTAATTTTCAAACCGAAAGACCCTTTTACATTAGAGAATAACTAGTCCAATTTTTTAAAAAACAATTAAATAGTAAATAAAGCAATAACTATACTGTTAAATCCATATTAAGTATTTATTTCAACTGTTTAAAATGTCCACCTTCACTATTAACACATTAAAATGCTAGTCTTAAAATTCCTTGGGTGGCTCTTTTTACAGTACCTGCATTACTTATTGGAATTCTTAATGAATTCTTGCTATCAGTTCGTCTTTTGTAGTTACCTTCTCAGAGTATACTATTGATTTCGTATGTCCCCACATGTAGTGTTTTCTCAAATTTAAAAGGTTATTTTTTCCGTTTGAAAATTATTAGTCTTTTTCCCGCTATGTCGTGAATATTTTGATGTTGCAAAAATTTGTTTTTTTTTGTAGTTGACCTTATTTACATAATTTTGTTCATTTTTACTAAAAGTTTCGTTTAAAAATTTTATTTATCAGAAAAATAACAGTTATTGTAGGTCAAATGTAAAAAAATGTGTTGTTTTGGCTGATTATGTTTTACTCTGGTTTTTTCAAAAACTGCTTGACTTACAGCTCTGGAAACAGTTTCATTCAATTCTTGTTTTATGTCAAAAACCATAAGAAACCATCAAGATTACCTCTTAATTAATTCTAGGTTCTTAGATTTTTCAATATGGATTAGTTTTCTTTTCTCCAGGAATCATGGTGAAACTTTTCGTCAGGTGTAAGTCTGCTAACAAAGTGTTTCCAGACCCATGTTTATATAAAAAAATTTCATCATTTTCACTAGTAAAACTTGCCCTGCAATTCTATCCGTTTCCTGAAACACCTGTATATATTCTGTATATATATATATATATATATATATATATATATATATATATATATATATATATATATATATACACACACACACACACACACACACACACACACACACACACACACACACACACACACACACACACATATATATATATATATATATATATATATATATATATACACTACTGAGAATGAAGGTGGCTCTTGGTATAACGCGTGATATCTACAATAAAAGATGCATGTCGACGCACACAAAAATCAGACAATACAACACAGTCATAAAACCGGAGGTATTATATGCAAGCGAGACGCTAGCACTCCACACAAAAGCTACCATGGAGGGTATTTTGAAGGAAGAACGCAAAATCTTGAGGAAGATCCTTGGTCCGAGATTAACAGAAGATGGAAACAGGATGCACTCCCGGAAGACCACAGAGAAGATATCGAACCTGGCAGCAGATATCAGAAGAAGGAGGCTTCGGTTCTATGGACACATCAGTAGACTCCCAACAACGAGACTTGCCAACAGAATTCTTAAGTATATACAAAGTGTCAAATCAACAACGTCGTGGATCGCACAAGTCAGAATAGACCTACATGACGCAGGAATAGACTCAACAGATGTTGAAGATAGACACGCATACAGGAGAAAGCTGCTCGGTTGGAAGGTCCCAGAGAATGAAATCCCAAAGAGAGCAGGGGTAAAATGGACGGAGGAGCGGAAGAGGATTCATGGGGACAGGATGAGGGAGGTGTGGAGGATTAGAAGGAACAAGACATGAGTCGGAGTGCTTTGCGTGATCCAACAGGGTCTATGCAAATAATAATAATAATAATATATATATATATATATATATATATATATATATATATATATATATATATATATATATATATATACACACACACACACACACACACGAGGTGTGGCTATTAAATAACGAGACTGATGTAAAAATATTTTCATTTTATACATAATTACTTATTATCACCTTTAATATACACCCCTTCTCTATCCCTACAACGCTCCATGCGAATTTTCCATTGTTGGAAACAGTGCTGGAAGTCATCTTTTGTCAACTCCTTCAGGACTCTTGCCGCTTTCACTTTTACAGCTTCCACGGACTCAAATCTCGTCCCTTTTAATGCAGATTTCATCTTAGGGAACAGATAGAAGTCACATGGTGCAAGGTTTGGTGAGTAAGGTGGATGTTCTAACACTGGGATGGTGTACTTGGCCAGGAACCTCTTGACAGATAACGCGGAATGAGCTGGCGCATTGTCTTGGTGGAAAACCTATGATTTGTCCTTCTACATTTCGGGTCGTTTTTTCCTTACTCTTTCACGTAGTTTACCAAGTACCTCAAAGTAGTAATATTGATTAATTGTTTGACCTTGAAGAACCCAGTGAAAGTACACAATCCCATGAATGTCGAAAAAAATCATCATTGCTTTAAATTTTGACTTGCTGATTCTTGCTTTTTTGGCTCTCGGTGAAATTGGAGTCTTCCAATGCATGGATTGGCGCTTTGTTTCTGGACCATACGTAAAAAACCACGAATCATCATATGTTATTATCATTTCCAATAAATTTGGGTCATTTTCAATGGCATCCAAAGTGTCAGTACAAACATTTTTGCGAGCTGCTTGTTGTTCAAACGTGAGAATTTTCGGCACATACTTTTCGCATGTTCAAATTGTCACGTAAAATTAGTCGTACATATTCTTTATTAATGCCTACAGTTTTAACAATTGCACGAATACTTAATCGACGGTCAGACCGAATCAAATTAGCAACTTTTTCGACATTGTCATCCGTTTTTGACGTTGAAGGGCGACCTGGCCGCGAATCATCTTCAACGTCTTGTCAGCCATCTTTAAAACGCTTAAACCATTCAAAAAACACTTGCCCGCAATAAACATTCACTGCCATACACTTCTTTCAGTAAATTATAAGTTTCAGTAGCGGTTTTTCCAAGTTTGAAGTGAAATTTAACAATTCGTTGCTCTATTATTACACTAACCATTTTTTCCGGCAAAACAAATAACACTAAAGGAAATGAAGGTTATGACTAAACGGTGTTGGTTACACAAACGAGACTAACTGCATTCTGAAGAGAAAGCTTCACACTAAACAGCTGTCGATCAATGGCGGTTGGCTCAAGTGCACTTGTTCCGCCGCAGCGTCAGTCTCGTTATTTAATAGCCACACCTCATATATATATATATATATATATATATATATATATATATATATATATATATATATATATATTACTTTTTAGTTAGTGTGTTTTAACAGTAAAATCTATAAACTTCTAACTTTTTGATAAGGTTAAATTTTTCACAAACTTCGTATCATCACAACTCAAATGTAATTAATTGTTGTTCAAAGTTTTGTATGAACCTAATTTTCATTTATACTTTCAGTTGTCATCACTGAATTCGACAGCTGCAGATGTTTCATCCACAATTGCGTCTGTCACATCAGTAGTAAAACAAAGAATATCCTGGGCTACAAAGTACAATGCGAAATTAAGCACAGTACTGAATGCCATAACGCAGAAATCATCAGCAACCATTACAACACAGTGTTTTGTTTTACTGGTTTTATCTTTGACTATAAGTTTAAAAACATTATTTAACTAAGTAACTGCTCATTTTTAAATGATAATTGTTTTATTATTATTTATTCATTCATCCTTTCCAAGAAATAACGCATGTATATACGATAATCAACATTTACATACATAATACCTTGTCAAACAATTCTGACTTGTTATTTTGTGACTAGAATAAATACTGTAATTATTTTCAGAAACAATGGCTTTACTTTCTTTTTAAACATTGAAATGATACATGGTATGGTAGCCTATCATCTATAACTATGAAAAAAGTTTCAGTTTAGAACTGCATGGATTGGTTTTGGAGATATACGAGGGTGGTCTGAAAAGTTTCCGACCTCAACATGAAGATAGCAGCACTCGTCGGTGGCAGCACTCGAATTTCGTTGTTCATCTGTTGACAGTTACTCACCAAAGTTTCAGCCATTTTGGACGCGCAGTTGTTATGTAACAGTCGTTTGAGTGAGTTGATGTGAGTATTTTTATGAAAATGGACAAAATCGAGTATCGAGCTGTCATTAAATATTTGTTTTTGAAAGGCAATAAGCCTACGCAAATCAAAGACGAGTTGGATTCTGTGTATGGGGACTCTGCACCATCATTTACCACAGTGAAATTTTGGGCAGCTGAATTTAAACGTGGCCGTAAGAGTTTGGGAGACGATGATCGTTCGGGACGTCCAAAAACTGCAACTACCTACGAAAACATCGCCAAAGCTCACCAAATAGTGCTAGATGACCGCCGAATTAAAGTGAGAGAGATAGCAGACGTTATGAACATGTCAAAAGAACATGTTTGTCACATATTAAATCAACATTTAGACATAAGAAAGCTGTCCGCGCATTGGGTGCCGCATTTGCTCACGTTAGACCAAAAACGTGTTCGAATGAACATTTCCAATGCTCTGTTGGCGCAGTTTAGCCGCAAAAATCCCAGTTTTGGCGCCGATTAATTACTTTAGACGAAACTTGGATACACCATTATACGCCCGAAACAAAAATACAGTCCAAACAGTGGACTGCAAAGGGACAACCGGCTCCAAAAAAAGCAAACACTTTTTTCGGCTGGGAAAGTGATGGCGACTGTTTTTTGGGATAGTCATGGAGTTATTTTAATCTACTATCTTCAAAAAGGAAAAACCATTACAGGAGCATACTATGCATCATTACTTGACAAGATGAAGTCAGAACTTGCGGGAAAACGGCCACATTTGCAGAAAAAGAAAATCCTGTTTCACCAAGACAACGCACCGTCTCACACCTCAGCGGTTGCCATGGCGAAAATCCATGAATTACGGTTTGAACTGCTTGACCATCCACCTTACTCACCAGATCTAGCCCCAAGCGACTTCTTTTTGTTCCCTCATCTATAATTGCGCTCGGAGGACAGAGATTTTCGTCAAATGAAGAGGCAATCACCTTCGTGAACAATTAATTTGCAGACAAACTCCGAGTACTATTTGGACGGGTTACAGAGATGGGAGCATCGCTGGGAGAAGTGTGTAGAGATGGAAGACTATATTGAAAAATTAAAAAAAAATTCTGAAAAAATGTCATGTATCTTTGTTAGGTCGAAAACTTTTCAGACCACCCTCACAGGTGTAAAAGAGAGCATCACACCAATAGGTATGTTATGGGAAATTGATAAATCAGCTGAGAAGTGCCGAATCACAACATTTAACCTAATGTGTCTAGGATATCAATTATAATTTAAAGCACTGTATATAGAGATATAAGTAAAACACAGCTGATCAGGGACATTCCAATACATCAGCTTTAAAATAGAATTAACTGACCTTGGATAACCAAAACCTTTAATTGAAATATGTTTATAATGTAAATTAATAAAGTCAAATAAAAGACAGTTTAAATCAGCCAAAAATTAGAAGTATAGTATCTAAGATGAAATAATCAAAATAGTTCACGTCAAAATTCACAAATTAACATGTATATAAAACAAATATTAAACCAAAGAAATATAAACAATAATTAAATTCGTATTATCGGACTATAATTGTACAGTCAGAGTTATGACTCCTGTAGTAGGCCTATATCTAAGCCAAGCAAAAAGAAAAACAATTTGAAAAGAAATGTTAGATAAGGAAGGTACAGTGTAAAACAAACGGGCGTTGACAAATCAGCACTGAAAGATAGCAGTACCTAAGCCAGATAAAGACCAATTAGAGTGTAAAATGTTACATCAAGAAAAAAACATAATTATGAATGAGAAGGCTATTTTTGAAAATTGGAATTATTCTGTAATGTTCAAAATTCAAGTCTTATAAAAACTGTATAAGATATTCTATGTGTTCCTTAAAACAAAAACTAATTACTATGTTTTCTCATTTGAGTATAGAAATAGTTTTTGAAGTTGGAGGTTCTCCGAAACACGTCAACGAAAGAAAAATTGACGAAGCTAGGGAAGGCAGATTATTATACTGAACATAGTGATAATAATCCTAGCAGAAAAGAAGAATATAAAAAGAAAAAACTAATTAAATGATTTGTTTTTAATGAGGTTTTAGTATCAGTGGCGGCTCATGTATAGGCACTGAGGAACTGCGTCACTTCCAATCGTATTATCAGTAACATGTTCCTTAAGCTTAATGTCAGCAGCCATCCCCCAGTTTGTGAAAAAGATACAAAAATCTTTATATGAAACTGTGCACTTCACATACACTTCCAATGGCTAGGATGAGCCGCCTCGGTGGCCTAGTTGATAGCGTACTGGGCTTTCACCCCGAGGACCCGGGTTCGATTCCCGGTGAGGGCTTGGCATTTTCATACGCTATAAATCATCCCATCGTCTGCATTAGCCCAAGTTTGCACAATAGTCGAACGTTAAACACAAAAAAAATCCAATGGCTAGGTGTTGACTGATGTGTGCATGCGCACATAGGAAGCCGCAAGTGAGAGAAAGCACTGTCTGGTGATCCCACTGCGCTGGTGAAAGGCAGTTTTTTTTACTCCGTGTGTGTTCTGCTTTTAAGAAAGAGTTTAAAAACAGCTTCAAAAAATAGCTTATAAAATAGTTTTAATTGTGTAACATATTCTTGAATGTGATAAAGTATAGAATTAGATTATTATCCTGCATCCAGCTGTTCTGTTTGATTCATTATTATAATTTTTTTTTTTTTTTGAAAATACAAACTTTTTTTAAGGACTGTGAATTTGAAAAGAAGAAATGTTTTTGTAGTGCTTTTAATGGAGACAAATTTTCTGTTTTCATCCAGGATCAAGGGGAAAATTATTGATTATTTCATGCAAGTTAAAAAAAGAAGAATGGATTTCATTTCTTAATGAACAGATTAAGCTTGAACTGTAACAATTTATGTTAAAGTAAGAAACGTTCGATTTTGTTCTTTTAGGATTTTACACAATTTTAAAACAAAGGCTAAACATTTTTTAAAGCAGCAACCCCACTAATGTTATTTATACCACTGTATATACAGCCAGGTTCATCAAATGATTCAATGGATGTATACAAGTGGGAGATATTTTTTGTAATAAAGAAATCTAGAAAATCTGGAATTTTATATGAATCTGTAGCCAATAGGAAGGTTCTACTTACGACAAGGGAGGGCGGTTGTCGTCAATACTCAGCTTCAGCTCACGTCCTCGAGTTACAGTAGTTCGTGAACCCCAGTAGGAGTGTATCACATTCCAATCACTACCAGATATAAAGTGATCCCCAAGGGTTTTAAAGTAATCAGTAAACATAGCCTCACTTATGTGTGCTTAGGAGAACAATAGCTCGCCGAAAGGGTAACAGCACCTGCACAATCTTGCACCCTAACGGAAGTAGCCTGAAGGTAATGATTTGAAAACGGTTCTAGTAAGCAGTGCTTCACAGTACGTTTAATCACAATGGCACAACCGGAATAAAAAGAAGAAAGAGAAATATAGAGTACTGAAGAGTAATGACCCCAAGCCCTGGAATACTCTAATAGCATCAGGGTAGGAAAAAACAAGAGGTAATTAAGAATAGACCAAAGATAAAAGAGAAGGGATCTTTCCCAAGACTAGATGAAGAAAGGTTAGATCCAGCTAGGGTATCTCGGGATCGCTACACCCGTACTCACAAGGTGTGAGCCCCTGAGGGGAAACATATTAACGTATGTAAAAAAACATATCAAGAGTTATGATTTTTATCTCTAGTAGTTTTTTACTGTGATTTTTTAAGATGAATGCAACCTATTTTGATAACCCTGTATTCTGCCTTGAAGAACATCTTATCTCTCTCATCCTTCAACTTTAAAAGTTCATCTCTTTTCTTAACTTGGAAAATTCTGTCATCAATATTGCCAAGGTATCGTTATATTTACTTAACTGCTGGTGTTCACAAGGGAAAAATTTATGGCCTAGTGAAGGATCGAGATTTGTGGAGAACCAGATACAATAATGAGATGGATGCACTATATGAAGAGCATGATATTGTTCAGTATATAAAACTGGCAAGATAGCTCTGGGCAGGCCAAATTGTCAGAACGGATGAGAACAACATCGTCAAGAATATATTCCCTGATATTAGAGGGGAAAAGAACAAGTGGATGGCCGAGACTGATGTAGTGAACTGAGACGCCAGAGCATTTAAAAGCAGACGATGGTGGACTGCTGCAGAGCGCCCAGAGAGATGGCAATGACTTCTGAGAATGACTCAGAAGAGTTGTAGCACCTAGGCTGATGATGATAGCTTGACCAAATTAATGACCAAAATCTGTTTATCCATTTAGAATGTTACGCAACTCGTTACTTTTTTATTACACATTTTTTCTAAAAAAATACCACCATAAGTTCTGTTAAAAGTAAAAATGAAGCCACAGCAAATTTGACCACCATGACTCTGTGTCTTGCAATTTTACTCCAAGCTGCCTCGGTGGCCTAGTTGATAGCGTATTGGACTTTCACCCCAAGGACCCGAGTTCGATTCCCGGCCAGGGCTTGGCATTTTCATATGCTATAAATCATCCCACCATCTGCATTACCCCAAGTGTGCACAATAGTCGGACGTTAAAAAAAAAAAAAATAAAAAATTACTCCAGTCAAAGTTGCTAAAAAGTGATTTTGCTCAATCTTACGGTAATGAAATGATGCAAAGTAGTTCTGTAGCAGATTTGAATTGACTATTCCTGATGTAAAATATAGGCTAGGTAAGTGAAAATTGATTTAAAAAAATGTATTAAATTTAAATATATTCAGTATCAATTACAGTAAACGCAAATGTAAATTTTCTAACCAACCAGTTCTTGCTGAGCTGTTCTGGACTGAAGTTGACGACTAACAAACTCACAGGTTAAGATAACTAGGTTTATTTGTAGTAACATATCTTTAAATCCAAACAAATGTACAAATGTTCATTTTGTTTTTAAAGTATTGTCGGCTTTAAAAGTCAATTTACATATTTATTATTATTTTGCGCATTCAGAAGACACACAAGTATATCAATGATCTAATGACATTTTTAATTTCTAACCTTATGGCTATTTTTAATTTTCGACTTCCATTTCCTTAAATAACAATGGTAATATCAGTACAGTATTTCAAATGCATACTTATATATATATATAACTTGCCAACAGAATCCTTAAGTATATACAAGGTGTCAAATCAACAACGTCGTGTATCACACAAGTCAGAATAGACCTACATGACGCACAAATAGACTCAACTGACATTGAAGACAGGAACGCATACAGGAGATAGATGCTCGGGTGGAAAATCCCAGAGAATGAAATCCCAAAGAGAGCAGGGGTAAAATGGCCAGAGGAGTGGAGGAGGATCCATGGGGACAGGATGAGGGAGGTGTGGAGGATTAGAAGGAACAAGACATGAGTCGGAGTGCTTTGCGTGATCCACAGGGTCTATGCGCAAGTAATAAATATATATATATATATAACTTACCAACAGAATCCTTAAGTATATACAAAGAGTCAAATCAACAACGTCGTGTATCACACAAGTCAGAATAGACCTATATGACGCAGAAATAGACTCAACTGACATTGAAGACAGGAACGCATACAGGAGAAAGATGCTTGGGTGGAAAATCCCAGAGAATGAAATCCCAAAGAAAACAGGGATAAAATGGATGGAGGAGCGGAGGAGGATCCATGGGGACAGGATGAGAGGGTGTGGAGGATTAGAAGGAACAAGACATGAGTCGGAGTGCTTTGAGTGATCCACAGGGTCTATGCGCAAATAATAAATAAATAAATATATATATATATATATATATATATATATATAACTTACCAACAGAATCCTTAAGTATATACAAAGAGTCAAATCAACAACGTCGTGTATCACACAAGTCAGAATAGTCCTACATGACGCAGAAATAGACTCAACTGACATTGAAGACAGGAACGCATACAGTAGAAAGATGCTTGGGTGGAAAATCCCAGAGAATGAAATCCCAAAGAAAACAGCGGTAAAATGGATGGAGGAGCAGAAGAGGATCCATGGGGACAGGATGAGGGAGGTGTGGAGAATTAGAAGGAACAAGACATGAGTCGGAGTGCTTTGCGTGATCCACAGGGTCTATAAATAAGTAATATATATATATATATATATATATATATATATATATATATATATATATAACTTACCAACAGAATCCTTAAGTATATACAAAGAGTCAAATCAACAACGTCGTGTATCACACAAGTCAGAATAGACCTATATGACGCAGAAATAGACTCAACTGACATTGAAGACAGGAACGCATACAGGAGAAAGATGCTTGGGTGGAAAATCTCAGAGAATGAAATCCCAAAGAAATCAGGGATAAAATGGATGGAGGAGCGGAGGAGGATCCATGGGGACAGGATGAGAGGGTGTGGAGGATTAGAAGGAACAAGACATAAGTCGGAGTGCTTTGAGTGATCCACAGGGTCTATGCGCAAATAATAAATAAATAAATATATATATATAACTTACCAACAGAATCCTTAAGTATATACAAAGAGTCAAATCAACAACGTCGTGTATCACACAAGTCAGAATAGTCCTACATGACGCAGAAATAGACTCAACTGACATTGAAGACAGGAACGCATACAGGAGAAAGATGCTTGGGTGGAAAATCCCAGAGAATGAAATCCCAAAGAAAACAGCGGTAAAATGGATGGAGGAGCAGAAGAGGATCCATGGGGACAGGATGAGAGGGTGTGGAGGATTAGAAGGAACAAGACATGAGTCGGAGTGCTTTGAGTGATCCACAGGGTCTATGCGCAAATAATAAATAAATAAATATATATATATATAACTTACCAACAGAATCCTTAAGTATATACAAAGAGTCAAATCAACAACGTCGTGTATCACACAAGTCAGAATAGTCCTACATGACGCAGAAATAGACTCAACTGACATTGAAGACAGGAACGCATACAGGAGAAAGATGCTTGGGTGGAAAATCCCAGAGAATGAAATCCCAAAGAAAACAGCGGTAAAATGGATGGAGGAGCAGAAGAGGATCCATGGGGACAGGATGAGGGAGGTGTGGAGGATTTGAAGGAACTAGACATGAGTCGGAGTGCTTAGTGTGATCCAACAGGATCTATACGCAAATAATAATAATAATATATATATAATGTATATATATATACATATATATATATATATATATATATATATATATATATATATATATATATATATATATATATCTGTTACATGGATAAAACTAAATTATTATTCTAGCACGAAGGAATGGGAAGGTCAATGACACTACAGCAACAGTGGTGGGGGAACTGAGCGGATCATAAATCAAAACATTTTTTACTTTCCGAAGGACATTTTGTGTGTGTGTAAGCCGATGCACTCATGGAACTGGGGTGAAAATAACAGAAAGGAGAAAATTGACCACATATAAATTATAATTTATTCAGACAAGTATGCAAGTACAGGAGGTACAGCCAAAATTGCAAACCAATATGAAAAAATTGCTAACTGTTAAAATTTACGATTTTTATGTACGTGCTTAGCACCGAAAATATTTACAATATTTTTATAACCTTGTTACAATGCAGGTGATGCAAAAAATCTTACATTACAAAATTCATTAAAATTAACACTAACTTAACAATATAAATTTAAAATTTAAGAAGTTAAAAACAAATAGTTTTTTTTACTGTACAATAACAAGTAAAAATAATTATCTTGATAATAAAGAAAACTATAACATTTACTGAGAAAACGTAAAGGTAAATATAATCTACAATTTATTTATTTACAATAAAGTGCTTCAACTAGGTGTAGGTTTTGATTATTGTTGTATACTTCAAGATTAAATATAAAGTCTATTCGGTGAAATACGTGCTATACAATGTAAGCTTAGATATCAATGTTTTTTTCAATCGATAAAATATTATTTTGGGAACAATAATGAACTCCTAACAGATTTCGGATAAAATTACTAAGTGTTAAAAAAATTTGAAAAAAATTTTCAAATCTAAATCTATGAGATAAGAATAAAATACAGTACGAAAATTTACAAAATGAGGGTGACCATCGAAAATGCAAAGTCTTTTTTAACCCTCGGTAATAATTAAAGAAACACTGCACTAAGGAAAAACACTAAATTAAAAAAAAAACAATCGTGTCCCATCGTCTTAAACTATTTCTAGTGACATAAGCAGAGAAGAAAGTTCGGGCGGATTTGGCAGTAAAAAAATTTCATACACTGTTGGCGAAGCTAGACATCGACCATGCTCGTAAACAGTGATGCAACTACTTGGCGAACCAGCCCGCAAAGTAGTTGGAGGAGAAATGACCCAATCGGCGTAATCGATCTGGAAACAATGACAAATCAGTTAAAAAAAATGAAAAAGTTCTGAAAATAAAAACCGATTTTCCCTAAAATACCATGCCATTAATTGATTACGGCTTTTCATTTAAAATGATGTGTAATAGGCTAAATATTCAGTACTGAACGTTGAAAGAAAGGAGACCCTTTTGAGGGTAATTTTAGAATTATATCTGTCTCTGTATACCCTTCAAAAAGGGTTGATTTTAAACAAATTAGGCGAGTGGCCAAAAAATATGTTCATGGTTTTAATTTATATATATATATATATATATATATATATATAAATTGTTCATATACTTTGGTAAGTATGTTATCCAGAGAAATCCATTTAACTTATAAAGTGGCATCAATTCCAAAAATAAAACTAACAAAAAATAACCTTTTCTGAAAATTTAACTTGACTATCAAAATCAGCGTCAACATCTGCATAAATTAGCATTTTAAATGCTCACACATGCAGACTTTTTTTAAAAAATAAGGAAACAATTTTTTTGTGGTATTGTTACTTTTTGGACATTTACTGCCCGAGAGACAGCTGCATACTGCAATTATTGCAAATTTAACCGTGTATTATGTTAGAAACTCTAGACTGATGAAACTTAGAATTATCCAAAATTGATTTTAACAGTGAAACAATATATAGAATAAAAGAAGTTAATTTTTTTTTTTTTTTGGA
The DNA here is from genome assembly GCA_022606455.1 of Callitettix versicolor. Taxonomy (NCBI): domain Eukaryota; kingdom Metazoa; phylum Arthropoda; class Insecta; order Hemiptera; family Cercopidae; genus Callitettix; species Callitettix versicolor. Next base: position 6,441,665 of record CM040190.1, read on the forward strand.
ACATGTATACTTTATGCCAGTTAGACTAACAAAGATTGAGGATTGACATCACACTTAGAAAATCAATGTCAGTAACTTTATACAAACCTACATACAAGCTGTTCCTATCCTACTGACTGAACCATATTGCTCCCCGGTTCACAGTTCTTGCGTGTATACGAAAAAACTCGACAGAGTTCAGGGTTTAATTTGGTGTTACAAAATAGTTAATTAAAATAAAATAAAACATGAAGTGATTCCAAAAAATAAATATCTATCCAAACGCACAAACTAAATATTAACCCTTGTACCTTATACATGTTAAATATTCTTAAACTACAGAATAGTTTTACGTTGAACTTATTTATGTAAGCGTGTAACAAGTCTATGTAAAAATAAAACATAAGTGAAATGTTTTGCCATTGTTCATAAAAACATAGACAAATAAAGCCTTTAAAGCCAGATGTACTATTCGACACAAACAACTAAGTAGGTAAACGACTGAATGTTATAAAACCGGTTGACACTGAGTCTGGGTTTAAAAGAAATACAATTTCGATGAAATCTTACTTGTTATTCCACACTTATGACGTCTCCGTAACGTCCTACTTCCACAACCTCTCAAAAATGTTTATAACACTTTGCTTATTATTGCGCATTGTTAATTTTTACCAACAATTTTAAAACTAGAGGTTCTAGAAATGTTCTATTTACGAATGACCAAAATGCATCATTTATATATTATTTTTAAAACAAATAATTGATTTAGCATAGTGTCATTTTTGAAAATGTTTTTTTGTTAATGTTTGTTATTCAGTAAAATGACAACTTTTGTTTTGCTTGAAGCATCTAAAATAACGGTTTAAGTTTCAACTTTCCATGTTGGTTTCATTACCCACTTGGTATTTCATACTTGAAGGGACAAGAAATAAATCCAAATTATCAAGTGATGAAATATATAGAGTTCAAAATCTAGAGGTTGATTATTTTTTTTTTTAAATAGAAAGTGTATTTATTTAAGAACAATCCACAATACAGCTGACACGTAAAATGTTTTTTGTCCATGAAAGAAAGAGCCTTATACGAGGTGTGTTCAGACAGTAACGAGAATTTTCAAATTTCACGGGATTGGAGTCACATTGTCAAACATTTTTTTTTGTTATGTTGGTATACATGCCCTTGAAGTATGATAAAACTTTCAGCTGTTTTCATTGTTGACTTTGTCAGTGACAGCCACTAACGTTGGATGTGTTTTTACGAACTCTACGATTTTCGTTTGTTAAAAGAAATGGATCAAAGAATTTGTACCAAATTTTGCGTAAAAATGGATTAAAGTGTAACAAAGTGTGTGAAATGTTAACAAAGGCCTACGGTGAGTCTACTATGAGTAAAGCATGAGTTTACGAGCGGTATAAGCGTTTCCAAGAAGGCTGTGAAAATGTTTAAGATGACGAACGCCCTGGACGCCCCAGCACATCAACCACCAATGAAAACGTGGAAAAAGTGAAAGAAATGGTTATGAACAATTGCCGAATCACAATTAGAGAGATCGCTGATGATGTTGGCATATCGATTGGATCATGTCATGACATTGTTTCCAATGTTTTGTGTATGAAACGCGTGGCAGCAAAGTTCGTTTCAAAATTGTTGAATTTTGAACAAAAACAGCGGCGAATGGAAGTTGCTCAGGACTGACTAAATGAAGTCAACTATGATGATGAAGAATCACTAAAACGTATTATAACAGGTGATGAAACATGTTTACAGGTTTATGGATATGACGTCGAAACTAAGGCTCAATCATCCCAGTAAAGGCATTCTGGCTCGACAAGACCGAAAAAGGCTCGACAAGTGCTGTCGAACTCATTTTGTTCTTCAATTAATGGCATAGTGTATCACGTATTCCTGCCACCAAGTGAAACGGTCAATAAGGAGTACTACCTACAAGTTCAACGCCGTTTGCGTGAAGCAATCCGAAAAAAACGCCCGGATCTGTGGAAAAACAATTCATGGCTTTTGCACCACGATAATGCACCAGCTCACACTTCATTGCTTGTTCATGAATTTTGGCCAAAAACAGTACTGTAATTATGCCCCAGCCTCCATATTCGCCAGACATATCTCAGTGTGACTTTTTCCTATTTCCAAAAATAAAGAGAACCTTAAAGGGCCGTCGTTTTACAGCCATAGATGACATTTAAAGCGCATTGCTGAAAGAACTAAAGGTTATCTCAAAGATCGAGTTTGAGAAGTGTTTCGAGGACTGGAAGAAGCGCTGGCACAAGTGCATAATCTCCAATGGGGACTATTTTCAAGGCGACAACATCAATGTAGAGGCATAAGTAAATATTTTGTTCAACAAATTAAAATTCTCGTTACTTTCTGAACACACCTGGTATTCTGATGTACATTCATTACCACGATTAACAAATAACAACTGCTCTGTATAAACGATATTACATTTACACAGTGTCTGTAAGAACATACGGTCCAATAAATAAGCCCCTAGTATCACTTTTTATCTAAACATTTACTATCTCATTCTATTTAGTCTGTGCAGCCAAGTATAATGACATTTCTGTTCAACAGTACAGTTTATTTGTGCACCAGCTCTGTGGCTGTGACACCTGACATTCCTGAGACATTGCTTTTCATAATGACATAGAAGCCATATTTTATAAGTAACAAAATGTGTTTGAAATTAATAGGTTATAATAGTAGTTAATCCAACAAAAAAACAAGAAATGCCAACATAATATAAACAAAAAAAAATAGCCAACAGAGGCGAAGGGGCTAAGTATGAATTGTAGAGTGGACATCAAGCTTCCTTATTCTAGTTGTTAGCGTACTAGGCTTTCACCCCGAGGAGTCGGGTTCGATTCCCGGCCAGGACTTGGCATTTTCATACGCTATAAATCATCCCATCGTCTACATTAGCCCAAGTGTGCACAGTAGTCGGACGTTAAAAAAAAAAAGTACAAAATAAGGAAGTGACTGTAATTACCAAGAGTTAATCATCTCAGTATGAATTAAAGTTTTACAAATCATAAAAGTGTGAATTATCAAATGACAACTACATTCAATAACATTGCGATGCAGTCACTTTTTTTGTCAAAAGAGCATCTCATAACAGTCTATGTAATAACTGGGTGTCAGTTATAGAATTTCTATTCGAAAATTAAATATTGGAGCAGCCATTATGGCGACATAGATTCATCTAGATCCAGTGACACGAGTCGTGCAAGCTGCCTTGGTGGCCTAGTTGATAGCGTACTGGGCTTTCACCCCGAGGACCCGGGTTCGATTCCCAGCCAGGGTTTGGCATTTTCATACGCTATAAATCATCCTATCGTTTGCATTTGCCCAAGTTTGCACAATAGTCGGACGTTAGAAAAGAAAAAAAAGAATCGTGCACAGATTCCAAATTAATTTAAATGGCATGAAAATCTAGTTATATATTGTAAGGTGGCACACTTTAGTATACACAATTTCAGTCCAAATTAATTTAAATGGCATGAAAATCTAGTTATATATTGTAAGGTGGCACACTTTAGTATACACAATTTCAGTCCAAATTAATTTAAATGGCATGAAAATCTAGTTATATATTGTAAGGTGGCACACCTTAGTATACACAATTTCAGTCCAAATTAATTTAAAAGGCATGAAAGTCTAGTTTCATAATAAACCATTCAATTTAACTGTCCAGCAAAATCTAAATCATTTCAAAATCTAAAAAAAATACGATTTCAGCACAGCAATCAAAATTTATTTTTGTATCCCAATACAATTTCAACTTAAAATGCTAAATTGTTTAATGCTGCTAAAGATTCAGATTCAAATTTTCTAAATGGCATAAAAAAGTTATTTTTAGAAGATTTTAGGTGGCCGTTATATTGAAACAGATTCTGTTTAACGCTATTTAAGGCCCATAGCAAAATTATTTTTGTGAAGATTTTAAAACTGGTTACAATGGCAAAATCAGTTTTGAAATAAATTAGCGACACTGTTACTTCTTAGAAATTTGTTACCAGCAAGTTTTTTTTTTTTAATGTCCATACTTTATAGTTTATCTCTGGTTTAACGAGAACCAGAGATCGGCATTAACAGAAATGATAAAGCTTGGAGCACTGAAACATGTCAGTGATACAGCTACGCACTGCAATCATTGCTTTCAGCAGCAATTCTCCTTGTGCAAAAACAAAGCTCATAGATTCTCTGTGATCAATGAATAGGCACAGAAAATCTATTATAATTTCAACAATGAATACTAAATGAAACTGCTATGCCATCTACACTCAGTGATGTAACCCGTAATTAAAATCTAGACTGCTTTATAATTTGTGTTCTAATGACACAAAAATTAATTTTCTAAAGATACTATAAATGTACTAAACACTTTTAACAATAACTGTATAGAATAGTGCATCAGGCTTTAATCGACCAAAACAACTATATAACATAAAGATTAATGTAACATGCTTTATAAACCCTTGTTAATTGTGTGTTCAGAGCGTCTACTCTAAAAATGAGAATGGCTGTAAATAATAAAATAATGTAAATGGCACATCGGCATGTAGAAGCATGTCTGATCTCTCCGTACAGCTATAAAGAAATGATACGTTGCGTTAGTTGGATTAAAATGTAACTAAAACTACACATTTATTGTATTAAATGCAATATTTACTTACCTTATGTTGTTGATCACCTTAGCTATATATACAGTTGGTGACAATATTTACAGATAACCTATAAACAATTAGGTGTACATATAAATTACAAATTGCGCACTGAATGAATAAGTATGTTTTGTAAATTGTGTAGTTATAATTTTAATGTAATTATATAACAACAGTGGTTGATACTGCTGTTTATCTGTCATTATGTCTAAAATATTATGAATTTCAAAGGTATAAATGAGACATTTTCTAATACAGTGTTACCTAAAATTTTAAAGTTCACTGAACACCCACTTTATCATTACTTCTACGTAGAATTTGAAAAACTTCTACGGCTGTCATCTGACCATGATGGAAAAAGAGGATGTTTTAGCTAGTTAACCCTTTGAGTGGTGCAGCATTCCTACTTGCAACATTTCGCACATCGGTAATATTTTATACAATACATAGCTGTATCGACCCAAAAATCAATCTAAGGCTTTCCTAAGATGTTCTGATTAATACCAGTTTTGTTATTCTTTGTTGTTGTCAAACTTGTTTATCTCTTTTTAATCGTAATGTTAACCATAATTTATATAAAGTCAACAATAGCAGTTGTCGAATCATCTGTAACTATATTATTTTTACAGAGATGGTAGTAAAATACATTCTATAAGTTTACTTTTTAATTTTCGTGCTTCCTGACATCGTACAACTGGAAAAAATCCCCAAAAATATTTTGAGTCAAAATTCAGTCCATACTTGGTTTTTAGTTCTACAGAATGTTTTTGTTTGTTATATTTTCTGTTTGTTGCAAAAACAAAAACAAAAAATGTAAAAATTGGTTGAACATTGCTTGCAAATTAAGGAGAAACTGGCTGGCAATTATGCATATGATAACCAAATGGTTGTGGCACTGAAAGGAAAAAAGAACACATACAGCCTACATACGTCTAATTGTAAAACAAGTTTCAAACCTCAATGCCAAATCAATATATTACGAACAAATGTCATTTATTTTTACTATATTGTATTTTTTAAACATAAATTACTAGAAATACAATTTAATCGAACAAAAGCTACAAATTAATACGAAATTAAAAAATTAAATTGAAAAAATGTACTTTTACATTTATTTTGTTCAGATTTTTCAACAACTGATTCACTGAGAAATAAAACTGAACTACCAAATCCTTAACTATATATATATAAGTTTTTTTTGTGAAATGGCTGACTGCTTGATTGCCAGAATGTACTTTGGCTACAATATATGTCACACTTAAAAACTGGCTAGATGCGAAACAAAACTCACTACAGACTGACTCAACAATTTAATTTGACGTTAAATAGTTAAAACCAACACATTACTGTTAAATTGTTACTTGACAACTATTTAAAATATTATTTTATGACTTTAAATCCTTGAACACAAAATAAAATGTACACTTTGTGTGTGTGTGTGTGTGTGTGTGCGTGCGCGCACATGTAAAACAAAATATACATTTTTTCCTTTACCACTTTAAACTGAGATTGCTAATACACAATATTTAAAAAAGAGGATACTTCTTACAATATTGTAAACCAGACTGAAATCATTTTCAGTCCAACATGTCTGGGGAAATTCAGACGAATAGCAGTCCTAAAAATTATGTTCTGTAATTTTTTTAATATCCAAGCACAAAACTGAGAAAAACTCGTTGCTTCGAAAACATTTCTATTTTCAAAACGACAGTAGGCTACACAAGATTTTAAAAATTAAATTAAAACAGCTTAGCACTGTATGAAAGATACGCAATATTCATTTAAAATTACATTAAGATTTTCAGAAAAAATTTAATTGCCATAAAAAATTGTTTGATTTTTCAAGTATACTTGGAAAAAACTTCTTATTTCTGTGTAAAATATAACCAGCTGTTATTGAAATTAGAGATCATATGGTTTTGCTTCTGTTATTTGCCTTGATTTTTTTCTGAAATCAGCATGTTCGTGATCCAACGAACTTTTCCCTGTCATATGATAAAAATGAGATATTTTGGGAATTTTTTGTGTTTAATCATTACATTCTCTCTCTCTCTCTCTATATATATATATACATATATATACATAAGCCGCCTCGGTGGCATAGTTGATAGTGTACTGGGCTTTCACCCTGAGGACCCGGGTTCGATTCCCGGCCAGGGGTTCGCATTTTCATACGCCATTTTTTTGTGCATGCGCCATCCCATCGTCTGCATTAGCCCAAGTGAAAAAAATATATATATATATTTGTGTGTGTGTGTGTTTTTGAAATTTTCTAAGGTTTGGTTTAGTGCATTAAGAGAAAAATTTACTAGTATCATAATATTTAGATGTTACAGGGTTTTTACAATATGAGCTGGTAAAAATGTAATGGGTTCTCAGCATTGCATAACCTGTTAAAATCAACTTGTATCAAGCTGAACAGAACAGACTTGCAATTGCAGCAGACTGTTATCTATATACAGGTACGCCTAGTTATCCGCTGCAGTTAGGTTCTCAGAATATCCTGCTGATAACAAAACTATGAGGCAGTGTACAAACATGACCGTAGCACTACCTGTTTCTACAGAATAGTAAATTAATGCAAAAAGAAACACCAATACAGTATACACTGAATATCTCTGTACAAAAACATTCAAAGCGTATAGTAAACTACACTAAGTAGGAGATAACTGTTACTGAACTTTGTTTCCACACCTGGTTGATGTCTTTTACGGTTGTGCTGCAACATCATTTTCTTCTGCCCATTTTAAACACGTTAAACGCCTTTAACATTTGGTTGTGTCGTATTAGATGCACATGTTTTCAGGTTAGTTGTCATTTTTTGTTTGTCTGTTATTACGTGTTGTTAATTATTCGTCGCTCATAATTTGTTGAGTCTCTTCATCAACTCCAGCCAGCCATTGATGTCATCAAAGGATGCTGAAGCTTGAGGATGACATACTTTATTAGCAATTACAGTGGTACCTCGATATACGAGCCGCCGAGCGAGCGATATTTTGCTTTGAGATACGAGGAATCGCACACTACACCGCTGATAACGCGCATGTTGGTGTTGTGTGTAGCGTCTAACAGTTTCTCCCTCCTCAGACTAGATCTCAGTCTGTGTGCGCATGTACTGCAAGGACCACTTTAACATCGTGGTATGCCTAAGAATTATTGATCAGGCCTGGCTGGGTGTTACAACCAGGACCTTAACCTCTGCATGGAAGAAGCTGTGGCCTGAGGTTGTAGTTGAAAGGGCCTTCGAAGGATTGGAACCCGAAGTGTCTGTAGTAGAGGAGATTATTTCTCTAGGAAAATCCATGGGTCTGGAGGTGGATGAGAGAGATGTGAACGAACTCGTTGAGGAACAGTCTCAGGAGCTGACAACCGAGGAGTTACACGATCTACATTCGCAGCAGCATACGGTGGTTCAACGAAAAATTAGTTTTGAAGAGGAGCCAGAGATGGAGAAGGTTATCTCTACAAGAGATATAAAGCAGATCTTGGGAATGTGGGAGAAAGTTCATGGATAAAAATCACCCCGAAAAAGTTGCAACTGGTCGTGCATCGGAGTTGTTCAACGAAACTTGCTTAACTCATTTCCGCAATATCCTGAAAGAGAGGATGAAACAAACCTCCTTGGGACAGTTCTTTTAAATGATCTGCAGGTGAAAATGAGCTAAGCGTGACGAAAAAAGCGAAGACCAGTGACGAAAATTAGGCGCTTCCGTAAGCACTTCACTTTTTCTTTTATTATGTTTTTATAGAATATGTATATTTGTTATTTATAAATAAATGTTTCTTATTGTAAATACATTTTTCTTATTCAAAAACACTTAACAAAAACAATTGAGGTGGTGTTTTGGGAGCTGGAATGGATTAATAGCATTTCAATTAATTTCAATGGGAAAAATTGCTTTGAGATACGAGCAATTTGACATACAAGCAAGATTACGGAATGAATTAAACTCGTATGTCGAGGTACCATTGTATGAGAAATTGAAACACAAATAAAGAATGACCGATTACTGGACATGCCAGATTATCACGAGTATACTGCACGCATATTTTAATGAACGAATGTCATTAGACAGCAGAAGGGTGTCTGACACTCCACCGGCTACATAACTGTCCAGCTTTAGTTCATTATGTGTACTGGGCAACTGGACAAGTGATGTATCCTTATTAAAAAATAAGGTTGGTTAAACAGCATACCGATAATTTCTGAATCACAAGGCTTCTTTTGTTTCATTGCAAAATATTTGATAATCATTTTATAAATTCGGTAAATCCGTTGTGGGTACTGACGACTTGATGTTCTGATTCAGTCTACATCAAAGACTTCATAAAGAACTGGTTTTTTATTCAAATATGATATTTATTTTACTCAAAAACAACGTTCTAACAATTTCACAAATTTATACATAAACTTACACATAAACAAACATAAAAACCAGGTGTAGCAACGATTAAAAAAAAAATACTGTACTTGCAACTACAGTACAATATCTATTTAAAGCGTATATACAGGTGAATTACATACCCACACATTTTTGCAGAAAAATTTATATAAGAACAAATTTTAATGTTGAAAATAATGCTAAAATACTTACATATGAGGCCAGTGGTATTAACGATAGTGTAGACATGCAAAAGGTGACAGTGAAGAAGAAGAAATGGTTTCAAACAAAGCGTTATTTACCTGCTTATAGTTAGTTGCAGTTTTGACATATACATGATTTACTTACAAACATACGGTAAAGCATATCTTTAACATCTTTTTGGGACAGTATCTACATTAATGAAAATTGTTTTGAAACGTTAGCTTCTTATACCGCGTTATGCACTTTGTATTTGTCACCATACTTACGAAGCGTAAGTAACGCGAGTAGGGGAAGTATTACACAGACCCCCTCCAGTTCTCAGCGCTTCTTTCGCTCATCTGCCGGTTCTGACTGAGTTGATCACGAGCGTATGTACGTTTTGTGCCTGTATGTACATACAATGTGCATGCTTCTTTCTATCTCTTTCTTTTCTCTCTCTTTCTCTCCACTTTTCTTCTTTTCATGTTCTCGTCGCACGCGCATGTAATGATGTTGTGTACATTGCCAGCAGCAACAGTTCAGTGGTATACGGTTTATATTCAGTAATAACACGTGCATTTAATTTGATTTTTCTTATATTCTCGAGACATTATATATATTAAGAAGCTAAGCTTCTGCTGATAGTCCCAATGATTGTACAATTTTGTATTATTTTTTTTTTTAATGGACTGGCAATATTGTATTACTAATCATATATAAATCCATTTTAACTGCCGAAATTAATTAGTTTTTCTTAATCTATAAAATTAACACATAAATAAATAACGACTGATCAAACAGCTGTTTCCACTTCAATATTTTGACAATTTTTGTCACGTACCAGCTGTTTGTTTCTGTGCACTTACTCTCTCACAGCTGAGATTTGAATAGTCGTGCATTGTGCACAGAATTTGATTTTTTTTGTTTGCAAAAATTTCCATTTAAAAATACATCACTGCTATTGGAAGACCCACACCGAGAGACAAATTAACATTGATCTTGACCAATAACACACTTTTTTTAGAGGGGTAGTTACAATTTTTTTTTATACACACATGTTAGTGTAAATGTCTATATACACGAGAATAATATGTCTACAAAAAACTGGAGTGAGAACATCGAAAAAGAGACTCACACTAGACAGCTGTTGGTCGTACGAATTTGGCACTTTCACAATTCTCCTGTAGTAGCATTGGTCTTGTTATTTTATAGCCAAACCTTGTATTTTTGGGTTTTTAAAGCCTAATAATCAATTGGGCCAAATTTTTATTGAAATCATAATAAAGCTTTTAGCCCTGATGCATTCCATTTTAAATAAATTATTAAATAGTCTTTCGTTTTTAAATAACTCAAATATTCTTACAATTATAAAATTCAAAATAATAATGATGAAATTTGAAAATTATTTAATCAGATTTTACACTTCTATTCAAAAACTTTAGGAAAGAGTTCTATGCCACAAGATATGTTACAATTTATCATAAACTTAATTAGCCATGTTTTCATTAAAAACATCGCAACTACTATTCACTAGATTTACAAAATTAAAGTGAACCAAGTATATATAAAACTGCAACTAAAATTATTTGCACTGCTTTAAAGAAAAAAATAATAAAATACCAACACCCTTTCTTATATTCATAAGGTTTAGCCTCTTTAAATATTGTCAGTACCTATTTGTCAATGCCTACGAAGTGGCCGAACCCACTCGACTCTGTCGTACTGCAATCACAGAGCAAAACAAGTCAGTACTACAAACTCACACAAAAACAGTGTTGCCAACTGTTTCACTTTTATTAATTTCAATAATATAGCACAAACTAAAACATGTTTTTCATAAATTGGCAATACAAAAGCAGCATTGCCAACAGAAAACACCATTGAACATTAGTTTTTAAAGGTAAAAATGTTTACAACAGTTGGCAAAACTTGTAGAATTAAAAGTTAATACATAGAATAAGGATACACATGCAATATTTCAATTTATAGGGCTAGCAATCGGGATGAACAATATTACACAATCAGAAAACAGGGTGTACATAAACATTATGACGTTTTGATGCGTTTTCTGCAAACACCATGCCTTGAAGGTATCCATGACATCCACCACACACAGAGACAGAATGGACACTGTTTCATAACAAACAATTATAGAATGAATCAATGATACGACGACATTGCATGGGTGTGAAGGTTATGATTGGAAGATAAACATTACAATGAAACTGGTCACTTAAAACACTAAAGAAGGGTACAAATCAAATCAATCACAAATACTTTATTAACTATTAAAATTATGTTGTACTTAGGTCTGCCAACAGCACTCACAGATTAATATCTTACGACTTAGTATGTACTTACACAGTGATTCTCTATATAACGTTAACCTTAAAACTCTAAGTAATATAATAATTGACCGTGGATTTCTTTGTACAACTAAATAGTTCCATTCAGGTAATTTAAATATTTTACATATCATTTAAAACCACTAACTGCGCAATTGTAAAATTCAGTCATTTTTATGATTAATGTGTGATAAAACGAAAAATATCCGTGAGAAATGTAGATGAGAGTAAAACACTTTTTTTAAACTTCTATTTCATTTGAGGGTGGATTTAAATTGTTTCAAGAAAATTTAGAAAGTTAGGAAATTTATAGGCTTTAAGAATTTTATGTTCCGCTTAGTCGATTTCCCCACTGTTTTTAAGTTATACATAAAACCTGAAACAACCTCAGAATTTCCACAATTTTAAGTTAGTACATTTCTATAGTAGTTATATTTCATGAACAAATGAAAATATATTGATTTGACTGCTGATTTTTTTGTGTTTACACATAGTAATTTACAGCTTAGTGGGAAAAATTTAGCAAAAAAACCATGTAATGATTTTTTTTTTTTAGTATTCCATTAGTGATTTTATTTTTTATGAAATGATTTGTTTTAATAAGGCCTATTTGTTTAATAATAGGTCTGTTTGTAGAAAAATTCGTCACCATAATTTATCACGAGCTTTAAAATGAAATTCATTGTGAAATTATATTTAAATTGGGGAAAAATCCATACCTCTATAGATTGGAAAGAAACTTACATCCCTTCACTGAATAATATCAAATCCTGCATACATGGTCATCAGCTTGTTGATTAGATCGCAGAAGTGGTTAACGTGATCAGTGCAAGAGCAAGAGGGTCTTCCTTAATTTGTAACTTCAAACTACATTTTTACCGAATTCCCACTAGAAAGTGAACTATTAGAATGGCCATCTTACCGAGCCGTTATATTAGCAAATTTCTATTGAAAAATGAGCAATTAAAACAGCCATCATAGTAAGACCCAGACCCAAAACCCTCAATAACCACTGAGTCTGACCTCTAAAAACACTTTTCCAGGGATTTGCTTTTTTTACGTACATAAATACATAACACAACCTCAAGCGTTTGCAATGTTAGTCCAATTTTATTATACTGATTCTGGAAATAGCTTGGACATCTTTGTTACGCAGAAAATCAGTTCAACAATTTCAAAATGGTGACCACTCTTAATATTTAAAAAAATGGAAAAAATATGAGTTGTAATGTTACTTTTTTGAAACTCGCTTCCGTCACATTGGTGAAACACCTGGGATCCATGATTACTTTCATTTACACTACAACATGTCACAAACTACAATATGGTACCGTATCGAAAGCACACTTGAAATCAACAGACGGCCAGAACCGACTCTCCTCTGTTACGAGTCCTTTACACTCTGTGTGAACTTCAGCACTTGGTTCATAGGCATATAGTGAGGCCTGAATCCGGCTTGGTTATTGCAGATTAATCTGTTGTTTTCCAAATAGTACTGTAGCCTCGCAGCAACCATTCTTTTAATTGTTTTTGCAATTATTGAAGTAAGGGAGATTGGCCTGTAGTTGTAAGCTCGGAAGCCACCGTTTTTGAGGCAGTTATTTGCAATCGATGAGGCATTGAGGCAAATAATAACAAGGCCATAGTTGAATAATAACATAGTCATATTAGTTGACTCTAAATCGGCATTACAAGCAATTGCTGACAACACATCTACAGGCTCTATGATAGAATCGATCCAGAAGAAATACAAAATAGTTAAACACATTACCAAGGAATTGGTACTGCAGTGGATCCCGTCACATGTAGGCATACAAGGGAATGAGCAGGCAGACAAGCTGGCCAAACAAGGAACACTTATAGTGCAGAAACAAAAAAGGATGCTCACACTGAAGACTAGGATTAGTGCACTGAAGCGAACATCTTATCTTGAATTTACAAAAAAAGTCAAGGAAGACATAAAGAACAAGCCTTATGAGAATATATTCGACTTGTATGGGAAGGTCAAGGACCTCCAGAGGAGGACATCTGTCGCGGTCTTTCGGCTGACAACTGGACACGACTGTCTGAATTAACACCTGAAGAAAATTAAGATATTAAACTATGACAACTGCACATTGTGTGAATGCCCAAACACAATCATGAACAAGGACCATTTCCTGGTCTGCGAAAAATTAGATGAAGAGAAACAGAGAAGAAGAGACCTCCCTGGCCTTTACTGGGAAGCAAGATCAAAGATGGCGTGAGCCAGCGGAAGCTATTGGAAAACAACAACAAACTACAATATGTAAATTGTTGAGGAATGATTTCTATAAGTACAATTAATTTAAAAAGATTTATTGTGCTTAAACTTGGATATTTGAAAAAAAGTAAAAAAAATCTTAAAACATGTTAACATAAGTAAAAACACCATAAACGAATATCTCATGATGTCTTAAACATGAGACAAGAAAATATGATTAGGAAAGCCTCGTGGGTTAAACCTTATGAAACAAATACCTCTAACAGGGATGACACAGCTGATGACATTATGTCTGTGGATAAAATGGTATTACACACAGTTGGTTCTCACTGCCGAAGGAGTAGATTGAAGAATCTACGAAAAATCAACAGATCTTGGGGAAGGGTTGCAACAGTATTTCAGACAGAAATGTGGGCTATACTATAGTTAAATTGCAAATGGTGAATCACAGAACGGAAAGCCAGGTTACTATCAAGGCCTTACGTACACACGAATACAAGTTAGTGTGGGAATACCATCAGCATCTGATTAAACTCTTGACCTTAAACCAGGTTCAAGGTCAGTTGGATGCCTGGTTACGAGGGAAATGAAAAAGCTGATAAAGTAGAAGGAAAGAGCCCAGAAACCTAAACATTGGCCAGAACTGGCACGGAGAATTAGTAAAACCATTGGCAGATCAAAATTGAAAAAATGAGTTGAGATGTACTAAAACCAAATCTAACCTTACTTAACCACTGCAGAGTAACCTCAATTACCCATAAGCTCTATGGGTTACTGTATCGACCTAATCAAACTACCACAAGTCTCCTTCCTAAGTAAAGGCAACCTAAGAAAATCTGAAGCTTCATGACAGAACATGGAACATAAAGTACTTAAATAATGGGTTCCAATTATTTATTTTGTGGTTCTCGAGGAAACCCGAATTACAGATTGTACGATCAGCATACTGAAACAGCAGAACACCATTTCTGGAATGTGAAGCGTTGGAGCAGAAAATACAAATAACTATTTTGAACTTCAGTCATACAGAATTTGGGAACCAAACGAAGCAAGTTCCAAGACTTACAAATGATACAGAACTAAACTGGATTGTTTAGGAACTGGGAAATGCAAGAAAAGTCTAAATGCTGACATGCCCACTAAATAACGACATCCGTACAACATTGTTGTTCTGGAAGTGATAAAAAAAATTGATTAATTGTATTAATATTTTTAATACAACAAGTACATTTCTTAACAGACTGATAGCTGTATTTTAAATTAAAAATGTAATTTGCAATAAAAAAAAATCTAGAAAAGATTTTTAAAATTATGAACTAAAATGTCAAATTACTTAACTATTCTCTCACATCAGTCATACCAACAGTACAGATCTTATATATTAAAAACATTTTCACCTGTCAAAGTCCACCTTGTAAAAATATGTATTTTAGTGTACCTATAGAAAAGGACCACAATATTATGACGAAAATCAATTGCGCGCTTGCTCAAATATTTATATGATCAAATATAATCTATTCTGAACATAATGAAAGAAAATGACCAAATGTGTTACTAAAAAAACCTTACTTTTTAAAACATTTTAACAATAAATCATTCCAATATATTCAACAATGTTTATATATATAAATCTATTTAATGAAATCTGTTAACAACGTTCATAGTACACGTGTGTTAAAGAAATATGAAGTGAACAGAAGAAATGAATTATACAAGAGCTTGACAAAGCATGTTAAAAAAAAATATTAGGTATTTCTTATGCAAAAACCAATAGTTACAAGCGTTTTGATTACAGCTGACGTTACGCCCAAGTATGACATTTTCTAATGTTTACACGATCTTGTAAGTTGTTGTACACATTACAAACTACAACAAAATTAAGGATCATTCAATGTTTTACAACCGCTGTTCGCAGTGTACCCAGGGATCGTGCGATTAAAATATTCAAGAATGTGAGAAGAGAGACTGCTCGGTAATTATGTGAGCAAAGAAATCGGTGGCCTAGTTGGTAGCGTACTGAGCTTTCACCCCGAGGACCCGGGTTCGATTCCCGGCCAGGGCTTGGCATTTTCGTACGCTATAAATCATCCCATCGTCTGCATTAGCCCAAGTGTGCACAATAGTCGGACGTTAAACACAAAAAAAAAAAAAAAAAAACAAAGAAATCGGTAGTGACAATTATTTAGACTTTTGTGGCAAATAGAATGACCAGGCCAAGAATTAATCTAAAATAATACTGCAATACAGAAAGAAAAACAGGACTGTTCATTAAAAACTAGAGATAATGTTGTATTTCATCAATTAACACTAGATAAGGGACATGGCCCTAAGACTTATTAGAGCCTATTATAAGACTCAAAATTATATTAGTTTTCTTTCGACTTATCCTAAAAGAAACATAAAATTTTTATTGATTTTTAAACACGTATAATATTAATAAAACCTCTAACAATTAATTTAAGGATAAAAAGCTAATGGCCGCTGATCCTTCTGTTACAACGAAAGCGATATTTCATTCCTTTTAATAAGGCTGTTAATAATAATCTGTTAAAATTGTTTCCAGCACAAATTAATGTTGTGTTAATAAATAAAATGATCACAGGAAAAAAAATTAAAAAGCTAAACAAGCTTTACAAAAAAGTGCATTTTTATTGGGAAAAACATTTTTAATAAAAATTAAAAAAATAATGTAGCTAAAATTAATATTTTTAATTTTGAAATACGAGGTTTGTCCAATAAATACGCGAACTGGTCGAATATGGTGGCCATTACGGAGAGTTAAGCCACGCCCACTGGCCTCACGTGTTGTCTGGGACCCAATGAGCCGTCAGTGCTTGGCAGAACGTTACGCTGTGCGGATCTTGCGAGTAGAGTTATTTTTAGTTTTGCATTATTTTTTTGTTCGTCGATATGGAAATTGACCAATTCACTGAACAACGAATTAACATCAAGTTTTTGGTAAAGCTTGGTAAAAATTACCAAGAAATTGCTGAAATGTTGAGAGTTGTTTATGGTGATAATGCTATGAAGAAAACTGCCATTTTCAAGTGGATTAAGCGCTTTAAAGAAGGTCGAGAAGACGCCACGGATGATGCAAGAATTGGACGACCTTCAACCTCTTGTGTGCATGAAAACATTGATCGTGTGCGGCGTCTTGTCCTTACTGATCGCCGAAAAACTGTCCGAATGATAGCTGAAGAACTAAATTTAGGAAAATCAACAGTGCGCACACAATCTTAACCAAGCATTTGGGCTTAAGAAAGGTTTGTGCGAAAATCGTGCCAAAACTGCTGACTCCGCATCAAAAGTTGAGAAGAGCCGAATGTGTTACTGACTGGAAAAATTCCATGGAAAATGATGTTGGATTCTTAAATAGGGTTATCACTGGTGATGAATCGTGGTTTTTCGAGTATGATCCCAAATCGAAATCGCAAAGCATGGAGTGGAAAGCAACAGGTGAAGCTCGAACAAAAAAATCAAGGAAAAGCCGATCAAAAATCAAAGTCATGCTCCTGGTTTTCTTTGATATCAAAGGTGTTGTTCATCATGAATTCCTTCCTGAGGAAAAAACGGTAAATTCTGAGTTCTACCTTAACGTTCTCAAGCGTTTGAGAGATCGAGTGCGTCGTGTGTGACCACATTTGACTCAAAACGATGGATGGATTCTTCATCAAGACAATGCACCCGCACATTCGGCTTTGATTGTTCGCCAGTTTCTGGCTAAAAATTCAATCACTATCCTTGATCATCCCCTTATTCACGGACCTCGCCCCTGCGACTTTTTCTATTCCCTAAATGCAAAAATATGATGAGGGGACAGCATTGGGAAGATGTGGACACAATAAAACAAGAAACGACGAGGAGACTGAAAAGCCTGACTTCCGAGGACTTCCAAGGGTGCTTTGAACAGTGGAAAAGAAGATGGGATAAGTGCATAGCAGTGAATGGAGAGTATTTTGAAGGGGACAAAATTAATGTAGATGAAATTTTGTAAAATAAAGTTTTTATGACCTTAGTTCGCGTATTTATTGGACAAACCTCGTAAAGGAATTTCAATTCAATTTATTTATAATTTAATGAGAAGATATCTACGCGAACAATTTAATGAGAATATTTAATTTTAACGTTTAAAAACCACTGATTAATGATTAAGTAATGACATTACTTTAAAATAATTTGCATAATTAGATTAAAAACTACAAACGACGATTTGATAATTTCTTTAATATGTAAAACTGTTTTCAAATTTTCGCTGCACATTAAGAGTGCAAATCTATCAACACAAACGATGTATACAAAATCGAACTTGAGATCAGTATAATTTCTTAGTGTTTTTAGTATTCTCTTTACAATTTTTAAAACAAATTATATATCCTTTGGCACTTTTTGCCAAACAGTTCTGTCTACATTGTAGTAACTGCAATTCGTCGAACTTTTTTGATGAGTTTAATGACTTGGTTTTTCTGTGCATTGGTTTCTTTCTAACCAGTGGTAAATGGTAAGATCTACACACTATAAATAAATGAAATGGCAGTTGGCTTGGGAAGAATATGAATCAATGCAAAGAAAACATAAATAGGCCTAATTTTTCACCAATAAATTGGCTACATAATGATGGTACGTTGATATGCGGCTAAAAAATGTATATTTATAAGTAAATCCAAAAAATCTTTTCTTAACACTGACTAAATTATATAGGCCTACCTGATATCAGTGGTAATCAAACTATAAAGTCATCCTTATAGTAAATCAGTTAATTTAGCAACATTGGTAATATAAAAGTCCTTTCTTTTTTTTACAAATACGTGCATGTTTCTCTGGACCAATCGTTTCTCGATTACATGTTCAAAATGCTTTGAAAATAAACTAATTCTAATCTAACTTTGATTAATATATTTTAATTTCGTTTAACAAATACCAACTCGAATATTAACAAAAATAACTTCTTACTAAACTAGTTTAAATATATTTTTAATACAAAGAAAAGGTTCAAGGACAAACTGAAGAAGGATAAAACGAAATAATAAAAACAAATTAAATCAATGTGGTGTGCGTGTGTGTGAGGATGTTTTTCCTTCAAGACAGGGTGCGTGTTAATTAAACCTGTAAAAACACACATTAACAGCTGAAAACAAGAAGAAGTCAAAATGCGAACTGTTAATATATACAGTTAGTAGAACACTGGGATGCAGCCTAGAATATTAGCAATGAATAACCAATGAGTGATATACATAATAAACACTTTATAAACTGTATTGGACTTGAAACAGATCCTTGTGGAATTCCGTCTAGTGTTTGGCTTTTTCAAATAAATTTGTTATTTGGTTAAACTTGATGTTTTGGTATTTATTTGTATTACTGCTTGTCTGGAATGAATAAAAAAAAATATTTTTTTCTACTAATCAATTGAAAAATCAATACAGGAAGTATTAAACAGTTTTACAAATAGCAAATATTACGAAAACATTTAAAAAAATAAAATACTGAAAGAAAATTAATTTCTCTTTACAAAAATAATCGAATCTTTTCAAAAGTACTAATCCAAAGTATGTTTTCAAGAAAAATTATGTTTTGTAAGAAAATAAAAGTTTACGGCGCTTCTTTTCTAGTTAGTTTCAATTGGACAATAAGCTATTAGAGCAGCCATCAACATACGACCCAGACCTTAGAACATAAAATGAGCAATGATGACTAGAACAATTTTTGAGGGGTTGTCAAAAATTATATTTAGAATTAGCACTTAAGTGTTTCCAATTTTAGTCAGACTTGATTTTAATTTGTCACAAATATATATATATATATATATATATATATCATTGTAATCAGTATAATCTGCATAAATTAGAAATTTGAAAAACTAGTTGATACATATTTTAACTCTAAGATTTAATTAGATTTAAACCGTACAAAAATTACCTTTACATGAAAGCTAAGTGACCAAGTGATTGTGGTAAAATTTAATTTAAAAAAAAATGTTTTCATATTAAAGAGTATATTTATATAAATTTAAATGTTGTTACTTTTTGGAAATTTGCTTTTATCACACCAAACCAACAAATTAAATGCATAAAAATCTCTTTCTCCTACTGATTCATTATCATTTACTCTGTTTACCTCAAGCAGGTAAAATATTTTTTTAAAGTATAGACTGTTTTAGATGTTAATTATTTACTTTTAACACTTCTCGGACTTACAACCAACAAGGTAAGCCCTTTGCAACCTGTTTTGTGATCAGATACAGACGTGCTCTGAACTAACAACAATACAGTACACACCTTCCAATTCAATCATTCTGAAACCGACCATTGACCAGATCGCAAAGTAGCCAGATGAACCGAAAATATGATATACAGTACAATGAAATGCAGAGGCGTTTCAATTAACCAAAGGGGTGTATAACAAGAAATCGCTATTCTGGAATTCCAAACTTAAGCATTATAAAACTGTGATCAAACCAGAGGCTTTATATGCATCTGAAACTCTTACACTCAATAATAAGGGATTACTGGACAACCTGGAGAAGAAGGAAAGAAAGTTAATAAGGAAGATATTGGGCCAAAACTTTAGAAATAATGAAGTAAAGTTGATTTCTAATAAAAACCTGTATCTCAAAATTGAGAGACTCTCAGATAGCATGAGGAAAAGACGACTTAGTTTTTATGGCCATATTAGTAGGATGAACAGCAGTAGACTTACTAGGCGGATCTTTGCTTTCTTCAGAGATCGGAAAACGAAGAGTAATTGGTTCAGGCGGTCCAGGAGGACTTAACTGAGCTGGCGATATCAGATGAGATGATTGACGATGTACTTAAACTGCGAAAACTTTTACATAATGAAAACCTAAGGTTCCAAGAAAAACCAACATCTAAAAGGGGCCGGGCAGTCTCGGATGAAAGAAAGAAGGCAGCCACGGATAGAATGAAGCAGTATTGGATACAGCGGAAGGCGGCTAACGCACATCAAAGTAATTGATTTGGCATACCCCAAAGTGGGTGATCCGGATGAAGAAGAAGAAAATGCAGAAGTGCCAGGGAAACAAAAGAGCAAAATGAGCCTCCTCATTTTGAACAAAAGAGCAAAATTGGGATGGGAAAAATTTATTTATAACAATTATTTCAAAAGGGACAAAATAAATATTGTTATGATAAAATCTTCTCACTACTATAGGAAATATTGAGAAAATTCAATAAGAATTTTAATTCCATTATTTTCATATTCCAACTTCAAAAAAATCACATATAAAAAGTATTTTATTTTAATTTGTTTTTCTTAAAAAATCGATCGAGCAAAAAATAAAAGATAGTAGTTAAAAGATCTTTTTGCCACTGAAAGTTATCAAATTTTGTAAGGGGAGCTAATTTTTTTTTTTTTTTGGGGGAAAGCTACATAGCCATTAGTGGGCACCTCTGATAAAATCTGTAATGTATATAAAAATAAACAACTTAAATTTAGACCACGCCTATTCCCTCAAAACATATTATTTTCCCTTGTCTTCAGAATATCTTTTCAATTTTCGTACTGTAAAAGTGTAAAATATTAGTTACCGTTGACTTGTTTAATGCCAGCATAACTCTCACTATGAACCTAACCTACAAAATTTGATTAGTATTATGACCTATTCTTCCCGTCAGTGGTCTATTCACTCACCTCATAAAGGCTACCGCGGTTTCGAAACTCTATCGTTTCATCTTCAGGCCGTTATACAAAATGTTAAATCCCTCTGTCGAGGTAGTCATCAAGTCAAACAAAACATTAAAACATACATCACAAACTCTGAGCACAATTACTGAGGCAATCACTACATTTCATTTTGTAGTGACCTAAGCTTCTATATCGGTCAGACATCTCGTTCTTTTAAGAAAAGATTTAAAGAGCACATACCCAAAAGTGCATTATCGACAAACTCGTCTTTCGCAGAACATCTTATGGACAAAAACCATAAATTAGAAGACATCCATACCAACATGGAAATATTACATTTGTGTCATAAAAGTAGTTAAATGGATGCGATTGAAGAGTTTGAGATTTATAAGAGCAAAAAATCAGATCCCCACAACATCCTCAATGAAAAACTTTCATTTAAATCAAATTTAACATATGACATGGCTCTAAGGATAAGTGATTTGAATATATAACATTAACCAACAGACGCACCATAACTGATAATAATGACGGGCGCGCTACTAATGATGGAGACTCTGCAGTCCGGAATGTAACGACGTACGAGTTGCGTGTGTAGTTTGGCCAAGCCGAATTTCATGACGAATATTTTAAACGTGTAATTGTGCTCAGTGTTTGTGATGTGTGTTTTAATGTTTTGTTTGACTTTGTGATGACTTCGACAGAGGGATTTAACATTTTGTATAATGGCCTGAAGATGAAACGATAGAGTTTCAAAACCGCGGTAGCCTTTATGAGGTGAGTTGATAGACAACTGACGGGAAGAATAGGTGGTCATCCCGGGAAGAATAGGGAATGATAGGAAGAATCCTAATCATTTGAATATGTGGTCCGGTGGCTATGTTACAATAATAAAATACAAAATTTGTTTATAAACCTTAGATGTTAATAATAGAATCAAGTTATCTACATTCCAGCCATCAATTTTTTTAACAAGCCCCTTAGCTTCGAAATATTTACTTATTTCTTTTAGCAAAGAAGCTATCAAGTTTAAATTTCCAAATGCATTAAGTATAATCCTATAAAATATACAGCTTAAACTGCCTAAAAATTGACTTAAAAAAGCTTTATTTTAAAAAGCTAAACAGTTGTTACTGTAATAATTTAAATCCAAAAGCTTGAATGTTTTGTAGCACCTAATACAATTTTAAGATACATTATTTTCATCTCACTATTTTTTAAACAAACATTAATTCTTCTATACCATTCTTATTAGAAAATTATACATGAGAAATTAGTATCAAAAATGTGAAGAGCAAACGCTAAATTTTTAAACTTTCTTGCATTCAGTAACAGTCTAACTTTTTAAATTCAAACTACACATTTATCTGTACTCGTTTGTTTGTTTTATCATTTAATATACTACCTAACCTCTTTTCCTCCTTATGGTTTTACTCTTAAGGAGGAGTTTTACTCTTTAACCTTTTTTTACTCTTATGGTTTTAAAACAAAAATGTATTTGAAACTACTATACTCTCAAGATTTGCACTTGAATGCTTAACAAAACTGCCAATTTTCAAATTTACTGTTCAGGCGCTAGCGGGACATTAGCATTAAAATCTCAACTTAAAATGTAAAAGATTTCTTGGCATTTACAGAAGTAAACGTCTGAATAAACTTGTGCGCTTAAGGCTTGTTCGCTGGAAGCGACTACAGGTTCACATGATTACGTTCGCAATACACAAAACATAATTAAACTGCATCTACTGCAAACAACCTTGAGAAGCAAGTTTATGTGAACACAGGCTTGCCTCACTGGACTGGGATTTGCTGCTAGTCGATCACAGTTTGTTCTACAGAATTTTATTTGTATTGCAATGAAATGTAAAATTAAAGCGTTTCTCAACAACTTAAGTTTTTAGTGGATACACTTCACCTTCCAAAAAAAGTGCAGAATTTCATCCCAGATAATTATATCAAGGGTTTGGTTGTGTAGTAAAAAATGTAAAGAAAAGTTTCTTGGCTCATTTGATAATATTAAATATCCGCCTCGGTGGCCTAGTTGATAGTGTACTAGGCTTTCACCCCAAGGACCCGGGTTCGATTCCCGGCCAGGGCTTAGCATTTTCATACGCTATAAATCATCCCATCGTCTGCATTAGCCCAAGTGTGCACAATAGTCGGACGTTAAACAAAAAAAAAAAAA
Organism: Callitettix versicolor; assembly: GCA_022606455.1. Lineage (NCBI taxonomy): Eukaryota > Metazoa > Arthropoda > Insecta > Hemiptera > Cercopidae > Callitettix > Callitettix versicolor. Next base: position 6,465,301 of record CM040190.1, read on the forward strand.
ATGATAACATTAAAAAAAAACATTTGGGCTTTCTTTAACCATTAAGCAAATGATGTAATTCTCCGACTGATGTCCTTTTATCTATTTGGTTTACCCGATATCACAGTTTTCTTTTATAACTTTACATACAATATAATGTAACTTAAGGACTTCCAAAAGTATATATCCTCAACATCCATGAGTAAACACTACACATTTATTTAATCATTGAACTTCTGAAATTTGTTTGACAATCTACGTACACTACTCATGCGATTTGGAAGAAACTAAACTAGCAATTGTATGTCTATAAAGCGAATTAGCCTAATTATACGATATTGATCGTCACCTGTAATCGTGTGAATGTATAGCCGCCTTAAATGGAAGAAACGATTGGCTTATAGTTTAAAATTAAATACCGTTCTCTAAACATCATTGTTAGATTTTAAAACAACAAAACAGGCAGTCCGGAATGTAACGACGTACGAGTCGCATGTGTCGCTTGGCCAAGCCGAATTTCATCATACATACTTTAATCGTGTAATTGTGCTGTGTTTATGATGTATGTTTTTAATGTTTTGTTTGACTTCGTGACGATCTCGACAGAGGGATTTAACATTCTGTATCACGGCCTGAAGATGAAACGATTGTTTCGAAACCACGGTAGCCTTTACGAGGTGAGTGGATAGACCACTGATGGGGTCATAATCCTAATTACTTAAAAACATAGTTGTGCTGGGATCCAAGAATTAGAAAACACTTTTTCAAATAAAAATTTTTGACAAAACACCTCAATTTTACACACAAAAAAAAAATATTCATAAAGTGTCAATACCATCACTATTATTAGGTAGTTGGTATTTATAAATTAATTAAAAAAATAATTCTCACAATACCTATTTTTAACTTAGGAATATTAAACAGTAGAACTAGTGATTTTGTTTTTTGCAAAATGGTGATTTTAAAAATGTGTTAATACTAGCTATGTAAAAATACATAGACCAAGCAATGCTAAACCAAACAAGCCCCACGGATAACCTGAAGAACTATGTTTACCTACCCTGATACATGGTTCTTTTTGGTTACTGAACATAAATTTGCATTAAATTTGAAATAATCTACTTGACTTAAAAAAAATTATAAAACTTAAAAAAGTAACAGTAATTTATTTTTTTTAAACTATTAACCTAACCCTGTCCTAAAACAGCGACAGATAATTAAGGTCAAAGGAACAGTTGGTACAAAATGTAAAGACGTTAAAATGACTGCTAAAAAAAAACAACCAGGAATCTCATTTCCTTTTCATTTGGTTATTCACTGCTAGAAAGAAGATATGGATTAATGAAAACAACACTGCAAAAAAAAAGAATCAACGTTAGTAGAAACAGGGCACTTCTTTTCTCGAAAATATGTCAAAATCTAACTAAACTGTCGTAAATAAAAGTAAAATCAAGCCATGCAGCTTGCGGGTACTTACACTGTTTTAGTAGCGAATTAGCGAATCGGCTAATCAATCAGACCTGTTGTATTATTTTCAAAATAGTACAGGTAATTTATACTCAAGCTTATACTTGAAAATTTAATTTAATGTTTTGCAAATAATAGTAAATTACAACATTTATAAACATGCATGTTTATTAATTACACTACATTGTTTTAATTAAATTGTTTTAAAAGTACTTGTCATAAATATTTTGAAATAATAACACTGTACTTAAAAAAATATTGCAAGATATTAGTTATCAAAAGCCAGAAATTTTGATAATTTAAGATATTAAAACAGTAAAAAAATTACTTTTTTAAAATTTCTCTTTACCTAACCTAAAAAAAAATCTAAAACCATAAAGCAATATTAAAAAAAACAACTATTACTAAATACAAGTTTCAGAATAAAATTTCAAAACCGTAAACCAGTCCTTTTAAATTTAGAACATTTATAGCGATCCATAATGTGTTGTTATAAAGCAGTAAAGCAAAGCAAAAGCAAAGAAAAGCTTGCCGTAGTTGTTCTACCTTGGCTGCGAATCATTCGTTTTTCTTGGCAACTTTAAAGAATCTGAATTGCAGTTTTACAGAGATGTCCTTACGTACTGTCATTAGATGCAAAACAAAACTTTTATCACTCTTAATTCCAAAATAAAACAACTTTGTTTCGTCATTTCGGTACTTGGAAATTGGTAATTTTTTACTTTGTAATTGTTTAAAAAATATCTTTTCAGTTGATATCACATACCGAATACATCATGTTCACATATACTCACTGCTTTTGAAAATTTTAAAAACAGGTTTTTAAATAAACAAAATTAAATTAAATAACAAATCGTAGCGAATGGGAAAGTCTAATAACAACAAACTGGAATAATTCAATATCTTTATACAGGAGTGTTAGGCTGGTTGACAATAATGGGTCATCACAAAACTAGTGACAATGTTTTAATGTTAACTTAGCTGTTTTTATGTTAAGTTAGAGGTTAAACTATGTACAGTAGAGTTGCAGTAATTCAAGTTTCAGTAGTTTTAGGTTGTATTTCAAGTTCGGTTTTGGAATATATGTATATTAGAATATATATTGGAATATAATATTTAAAGATTTTCAGCCGGACAGTACAACAGTACACTGTAAAAAAAAATTGGCAAAACTCTTAATCATCTATGCAACTAACAATGAATTCACCCATCCCTGTTAGCTTCCACCTGAACCATCCACTGTGTATTTAAGATAAGCCTTAACTCTCCCTCTACCACAAACAGGCAAACTTTAGGTAAGTTACATGGACAAATCAACAGCCGATAAAAGATTCACTTTTTCATGTCCAACACACTATACTGGCCATCTATAGTGTATAGAACACTCAACTATTTTACGAATCGTTCGATTTAGCACTTTAAAAAGACTCATAAGCTTTTTCGGCTGTTTTATATTCGGCCAAAAAATATTTGGTTATGTTAAACAACTTGTATGCCAGTTGATATTAAAAAGATTTTTTTTACAGTTTAAGTGTGATGTGTTTATAGACTTGCAATCAATCGGATGTTGGGATTAAAAGGATTAATATGCATCTTAGGCATTGTTACACTTTCTCCATGCCCTTTTCTCTTTCAATTACAAATCAGACACTTTGTAGGTATTAGGGCAATTCATGACAACACATAAGAATTGTCTGAGTAGAATGGAAGTTACCAGAAGGTAGATAAGTGCTACCAGAAAACTGCTGCTGATAATAGCATGACTCAGTTGTGTACATTAAGTCTATCCCACCCGGCCGCCTCGGTAGCCTAGTTGATAGCGTACTAGGCTTTCATCCCGAAGACCCGGGTTCGATTCCCGGCCAGGGCTTGGCATTTTCATACACAATAAATCATCCCATCGTCTGCATTAGCCCAAGTATGCACAATAGTCGGACGTTAAACACCAAAAAAAAAATCTATCCCACCCCTCTCAGGCCAAAAGATGACTGTCACTGTGCAATCTCATTCTCCTGCTAGAGAACAGTAATTGTAGGTATTATTGTCTCCCCTAATTTATGAAATCTATAAAGATTATTGTATAATTTATTTCCAAAACTTCAATCATATTCATTAACTCATAATCTTTAAACTTACTAGTCTTAACCAATGAACCATGGTCTTTCTATGTAACCTATTTCTCTCAGTTGGTTACAAAGTACTGTATAACTTTATGTAATTGTAAATAAAAACTTTTTTATGAAGTATTGTTTATTTCCTCCATATTTCAGTACAGTTTTATTTTTTTATAGTTCTATGTAACAGTTAGTTGAATTACCGTGACTCTACTGCATTTCAAAATCAATTAATATGTGCAAGTTAAAATGAACATCAGTTTTAGGTTAGTTTGTTTCATACTCTACTAGTTTTTCTGATCTGAACATTTATTAAAAATGTTTAAGTTGTCTAAAAATGTTCAACTGATCGAGTAGAACAATCAAAGATACGATTAATGCTTTTATTTAGTATAACAGTTTTAGCCTAAAATTTGTTTTTAACGTACCATATTACATGACTTAGTTAAGGATTTTTTTTTTATATACAAAAGGCTTTTAATGGCAATGGAATAATAAAAAAATACTCTTTGCTTCAGCAATGCCTTTAAATTTGCGATGAACAGGAAATTTATATTTATAACTCTTTTACTCGATATTAAATTTTAAAAATTCCCAATTTCCAACTACTGTAGAACGAAAACAAAGAAAAAACTGGGAAAGGGTAAGCGTAAAGAGACCACACCAGTAAGCGGAGTGTAGGCCTACTTTCTGCTCAAAGTAGACAAGAAAAAAATAAGAAATAAGAAAAATAAATATAAACAAAACATAGAAAATTGTCACAACAAAAAATAAACAAATAAAATATAAAGATACTGGGAAACGGAAACGTGTGAAGGATAGGGTATTTTTGATTGAAACTTTAGGTAACATTTATTATCTATTGTGTTCTTTAAATTTTGTAGTTAAAATAATTGAAAGAACAATCCAGTATGAACATTTTGTTTTACTAAACAGAAGTATTTTATTGTTAGTTGTCCGTCAGTTATATTATTATGTAGTCTGTATAAACATAAATTACATTAACTTGTTTGTAGGTACGTTATTATATTACCAGATGAATTATAAAACAGGTTTTCTTGAAAGTAGCTACATTTAGTAGTGATAACTAAGTATGTGTAGTCAACCTAAATCATGTTTCGATGCTCGTAGCCAACATATCAGACTTTATGGAACAAGCCGAAAATGCCTTGATCGTGCCTTGATTATACCTACAGTAATGTAACAGCATCTATACCTTGCAGCAACATTTTCAACTTCTTGGTTGACCGACAGTTTTTGTACAAAATCATTACAGAAAAAAGAAGACATCTACAAATACACTACATAAATTTGTTTTACATAACATTTTTGGATTTTTAAAAATTTAATATTTAGCTGAAAATTACACCAGACGTTTCTACATTGGCAGACGTTTCTACACCAAACATTTCTTGGTGAAAATGTTTGAATTTTACAAACAATGCTGTGTGGATAAAGATAGTTTTAAATAAAAGAAATTAGACGATTAGATTACATTGGAAAAACAAACAAGTTTAGTCAAAGTTAATTTCTACTTTGTAACTTTCTTTTTATATAAAATTTATGACTAAAATCAGATAGACATATATTTACTATTAGACAGATAACTCTAGTGAGTTTTTAGGGAAACAGTGACCTTTGCATTTTGTTTAGATACATGAAGAATATATTTCAGTAAAATTTTATTAAAACCTTTTGAAACAATTTTGAGAAAATCTAAATTTGTTAGTTTTTAAGGGGCTTTTAACAAAAAAAAAAGATATGAAACGATTTTTTTAATTATAAATAGACAGACGTCAAGTAAATTTTACCAACAGGTAAAACCTGAAGAAAGTTATTTTCCACTGAAGTTAACAGACAGGCAGATGTAATAAGAATAATTTGTTTTTGACATAAAAGTCTTATAAAATTAATTCCATACCTATCTCAAGATTATTTTCGCCCAGTCATAACACTTACTTTTTAAGAAGTGTTATAAGAAAATAAAGTAATACTTTTAGAGTTATACTCCACTCTATTTTAGCCGCCTCGGTGGCCTAGTTGATAGTCGGGCTTTCACCCTGAGGACCCGGGTTCGATTCCCGGCCTGGGCTTGGCACTTTCATACGCTATAAATCATCCCATCGCATTAGCCCAAGTGTGCACAATAGTCAGACGTTAAAAAAAACACTCTATTTTAATACCCCCCTTCCCTCCACAAACACATCCCTACCTAACTACAAACACATAAAAAATATTAAAATAAACAGGGAAATAATACTTTTGCTACATATGATTCACTAAGAGTCACGATTAATACACACAGTCAACTGAAAATACCATGTGTTGATTGGCATTCTAACTGAGTTATGGAAGTTCTGTATTGCGCAAGGTATAATGTCAGAAAAATACTTCAGTGACATACAGAATGCACCACAAAAAGTATAAAAACTATTTTTTGCAGAGGATTATGATTGCTCCAGGCCTCAAATTACTTTTAAATAAAAACAAATAACAAACCAGTTGATCAAAAACACTGATTTAAGTATTTGTTCCTGAACAAGGCATCTTCGGCATGTTCGTACCTTAAAAAAAAGAATTGTAATATAATGAAATATAATCAAGAATATATTGCAAATAAAAAAAAAACAATAAAGAGGAAAACTGCTAGATATAAAATAAATGCTATAAAAATGTTTGTTTTTAAGGTAGAAAAAGGACAAAACAAGAATTTGAAATAAAGAAGAGACTTCACAATGCATTGAAATATCACTCTGTCCTGTAAGAAAAATATTAGGTAATAATCTAGCACTTGCGCTATAGAATGGTTTCAACATTTTCAGAATTATTTTTGTTATAGTAACTGTTAACGAAACGTCTATGGGAACAGTAAGATGAAACAAACATGGAACAATATAAAGAAAACAGAACAACAGCCGGTATATTTTTTAAAAGTTAACCATACAAACACTTAAAAAACGGTGTCTTAAATTGTTGACAACATTTCAATTTTAACACTTCCCAAATCTGACCAAAACGGAGAGTATACTGCTGGCCCCTGAGGAAATATTGAAATGTTATCAACAATCGAAGAATCGTAACGTACACTAGAATGTGTTTATGTGAACCAGTCCTATGGAAGTTTAGATTGATATTTGGTGTTTAAAGTATATTTGTGTCAGGTATATTGAAATGTTCGCAAAATTTATCAAAAATCTACCGATACAGCTTAAATTATTACTTACATCAATTTACTGTTTAATAGTGAGAAATGTTGAAACCACTAAACTACACACATATGCACAGAACACACAAGCACAGCTAACATTCAATAAAAGTAATAACTCACACTTAAAATAGTAAAAAATAATGGACACAGTTTGAAAGTTTATCAGTTGCGGCTGAGAATCCGTACGCTGCCGTCAGGATGTTGACCAATCGAAAATGTGGCCGAAGTTTTCACTTCGCTTTTGTTTTTGTTAAGGCGGCAATCTAGAAGGTTGGTCGTGGATAAAGGATAATTGAAAGGAACAAAGAGAAGTACACAAAAGAAAAGCTGAGCGATTATATTGGCTTAGAATTACAGTTACTGCTTCCAGAATCATTTACGTTCACTTTAACCTTTGACTTTATAAATTCTTATAAACTATAAGCACTGCGGAAAAATTATTGCTAGATTTTAAAAAATTGCTAAAAAATTAACTAATAATAGCATACATTTTTTATAACTTATCTGCAAGTCAAAACTTCTTTAAATTGATTTTATTTACGATAAAGATTTGGATTTGAAACCGTTTTTGCTTCTGACAAAATTTTGAGACAGACTTAGTTCAAACATATTTTAAAACAATTTCTATTTTTTCAAACTGCTGTCTTTTGGTATACAAATGTTTGACATTTGTAAATAAACAAGTGTTTTCTGTCTGGCCTACCGTATGTTTTTGTTTAACAACGTGGTACTTTTTTTGTGTTAAATTTTTGTTTTAAGTTAGGTACGTAAATATAAGAGTTGATCCATACTTTGAAACGTCACTTATTATTGTTTTTATATACACAAGCGACATATGTCCAAATAAACAGTTAAAATAACATAAATTCGATTCATGATAACATTCTAATTACCCACATTATCAGTCTTAATGCAAGGATAAAAATACCTTTGCAACATGCAAACTACCAGCTTTCACATTACAAAAAGTCTACAAATGATAAATACTTTAAATAAACACACTAAATGATTCTGTAAGCTTGCTTATAGCCAGGCACAACAATATACAAGTCACCTAAAAATAAGAAATGTATAAAACAATAATTTTTTATGAAAGAAATTACAAAGAAAATGAATATTATGAATAATGAAAATATGAGTTATATAGGTAGAATGAATAAAAAAGCAAGAAAATATTAAAAGATTGTTATAATAGTTTTAATTTAGTTATGATAGTTTTAAGTTTACCATCTTTTAAATCAGAATTTTATTTTTAATATTTATTTTCATACATTAAAAACAAGAACTTGATAAAACAATATTTTAAATTCCAAAATATATTTAACTCTTAGAAGAAAAAAAACATACCCAAGTACAGTTTTCAACTGATTGGGGGTGAGTTACTCAAACACATACATACTCTATGTTATAAGTTTCTAGGCTATTAATGACCGGTTTTTTAATGTCAATATGACAAAAAATTGTCAAAAATATAGAACTGACAACAAAAACAACTAACGTTAAAATTTTTCTACATATTTCGTAAGTTTTACATCAATTATTAATGAATTTCTATTGGAAAATAATTTACTGAATCATTACAGTAACATTAACATCCAACAATTCGGTTTTACAACCGTCAATAAATGTGGACCTCTAGAACAATTATAAAAATTGTTCTAAGTAATTTTAGTCTGATTTGATGCAAATTTGTCACAAAAATTGATTTTGGTAAAAGCTTGCACAAGTTTATTACCCAGTAAAATTTGTTCATCTGTTTTAAAATGGTGGACACTTTGAATTTTTTTCAAAAAATTATTAACAAATTTTATACTGACAATAAAGCTTAATGTCTTTTGTTATACTGTAATATTTTTAAATTGTTGCATACAAAATTACATTTACAGAGTACATTTCTTTTTACAAATGATATTGATGAAACAAATGATATTGAAATGTTTCAAAACAATGTAATTATTATTTTAATTTTAAAAATTTAAAAAATGGTATAACCTTAAAATGTTTTGTCTAATTACCATATAAAAAATTCAAAAAGTATATTTTTTTTTAAATGTACACTCAGATAAAGGAATGCTTACAAGGTTGAAAAACCAAAAGAATATTTAACTACAAAACAAGAAAGAAAACTCAAAAGCACTACCATACAATGAAATGAGAACGATCATGCATATGATGTGCATAAAGAAGAACAAGTGCTTTGAACGGGTGAGGAAATTAGGTTAGGAAATGGTTTTACAGCAGAATACGACGAGCACAACTCCTCCCTTGCTGAAAATGATCACGTCTTAGAAACCAAAACAAATCACACAAAAAAGTAAAATATAACCTGAAACACTGCACACCTAAAACAATGCACAATATGAACATAGAAAATATACCTACAAGATGAGAACCTTTTAAAATACTTTTAATATGTAATGTAACGTTCGAAAGTACCACCAATTCTACAACAATTATTGCTGCAAAAAAAACTGGTTTAATTAAACTATAATAGGATATCAGGGAAAAGTAACTACAAATGTACAGTTTTATTTCAAAACTGTAGTACCCTAAAGTAACTGTCATCGCTTATTCCATTTCCCAAAGGTTAATTAATTAACATTTAGTTTAAGTTTGAGACACATTATACTTTTGTCTATTTTAGCAAAATTCAGTTCCTCAAGGTTAACGTTAAACATTTTTTCTCACATCAATTATTTCCCCCAAAAACAAGTTCCAAAGCTATTTTAAGCGATTACTGACTCATTACAATGAATGTTTTTGCACTTTTGGACATTTGAACGAAATTGTTAGAGCTGATTTTGAAAAAATACAATTTTGTAGAGCATTTTTACAAAAAAAAGGCTAAAAACTAAATTATTTGTACAATTTAAAAAAAAATCTTCATATATGTGGGGAAACCACACCTAAATTTAAGTAAATCAATAGTTCAGTTTCCCGTGACGTGTGCAGACAGACAGACATTTAAGTGAAAACCACCATTTCCAAATGAAAATACTATCCACCATTCTGTACAGTGAGAAAGTAAAATATAAAAACACAAATTATTCTGTAAATTTTATAGTTTACTAGTTTTAATTAAACAACCTAGACTTTGGCCTTGAAAACAGTTGTTTTTTTATTAAACTGTTTCAACAGTGGGTAAAATTTACACAATTTTAATTTTTGAGTGGTTGATCACAATTCCGATTGATAATAAACATCGATAAAAACTTAAATGAATATAAAATATTACGATTTTTGTAATAAAATTAATTTTGTGAAATAACCCAGATTTGCTACATTAAAAATTAATTTTTTATTATATTTCATATATTACAAAGGGCTTAGTATATTTACATTTTTACAACTTATCGGGTCGTAACGGTCAAAGGACTAACGGAACTAAATTATTATTTATATCGTGTGTTACATTTGAGTCAATATTAATTTTCTATCACAAATATTATGTCAAAAAAAAAACACAAACTTTTTGGTCAATATCATTATATATTTTAAGCAAATATTGGAGATTTTTTAAATTGCAGTGTTATCCGGAAGAAAAAATAAATAAAAATTGCACTGCATCAGCGATAGAATTTTTTTTTAATGAAAGTGATGACGAAAATGATAGGTGAAACAAAAATACAATGACCTAATTTTAATCCAGAAACCAAAACAGAATTATTATATAAAATTAACGACAATTTTCACAAATTCATTAATAGTTTCAAAAAATGTTTAACACTATAAATTTGCAAAGTTTTTAGCAAATATCTAATCATTACTTGGAATGGAAACACCTAAAAACCACAAAATATACAAGTTTATAGAATCAAACAAAGGGAAAATTTTCGAGGTAAGGGATCATAACCGGGTGCTATAACCGGTCGGGAAGGGATAACATCATTACCGGGTGTTGAAGTAAAATTTTTAAAGATATATAAATTACCCGACGAAAAATGTACATTACAAAATATTGTAGCTATACATAAATAATGTACAAACAAACAACAAACGTCATGTAAAGGGGGGACAGACAAAATGCATTCGAATAGTTACCTTCGCCCTATACTACAACTAGTACTAGCTAAAACTATAGTAGAAAGAGACACAGAGTGAGAGACTAGGGTATCAAGATGACAGAGCCAGTGCCAGCTAGAGCGGCAGCGTTTGCTACAGCCTCGTGTTCCTCTGTTGAAAATAAATACAAGTTAACACAAAATGAAAGAAGATAACTGAAAAGAAAAATTTAAACATGGATCACCAGTGACAGCTGAAAACATTATATATCTGCAAAGGAAAGTGATTAGAAAAACATAACATAAACAGAGATAATTACTAATTAAACATTTGAAGTAAGACAAATAAATTACTTAAAAATAGTTCACAAAATTATTTTTACTATGAAAAATATATAGTGCTAAAGTATACGCTTTTTCACTGCAAAATACACGGGTGATCATAAACTTATTTAATTTTGAAAATTGTGGGTAAACGCTTTCAATACGTTTCTAAAAAAAATCAATTGTTTTAAAACTCAACAATTAAGAGAGTTATTTTAAGTCTCCCTTGTGGATTGTTGGTAATAACCAGCACAAATAAATAATTTTTTTTTAACAAAATATTTAAACAGCTACCATTTTTAAGCGCTAACAGTTAATATTGTTTCGTTTGACAATTATGAGTTTAATTCTTCTAAACAGAGAATTTTTGTAATCACCCGCATTGTGAATTATTTTATTTCACCCTCAGAAGATCGAAGTTTGTTAAAAATTTTCTGAACACCCTGAACGAACTCAATCGTCATAAATTTGTTAACTCAATACAAATGATAAACAAACTGTTTCATCAAGTTATTCTTAACAGAGTGAAAAATATTTTCCCTTTATATAATTCAGTAGGCCTACTGAACAAAACCAAAATTTCCGTATTATTTTTCTGGGCCTACTGAATTAATTTTTTTTAGGTCTGAAACTAAAAAAAAAAAAAAAATTGGTACTCACTCCTGTCGATGTTGCGTTGAAGGTGGGAGGCGATGCGGTGACGAGCATCGTTGAATTCCAGGTGTAAGCCAAGCCTCAACAGTGTGGGGTTTTGTTCTATGAGGCCAGTAATTTCCATTTCTATTTTATTTCCCAAAACCTGGGATCTCTACGGAAAAAACAAAACAATACTGTTATGTTTTAATTTTTAATGTAATGTTCCAGATTTTTAAGAAATCACAACTATTAATTATGTGATATATCTGTAGTAATTGGGAGTTAAATGGGCTGAATGTATGAATAAACAAATTTCTAGGGTTACTATAGGACTGTGACTTATGTAGATCTACTGTGCCCCCTTTCTGGTATGCTCAGTTAAGGTGTTTTTCCCTGTCTAGTCTCTTCATAAAGCTAGGATTTGGAGGAGATTCAAGATGGATAACTCCTCCACTTCTAATTTTTGACGTTTTAGATCATTACTGAGGGGCTCATAAACGCTTGTTCTGCTAATTCCCAACCATTTTTTTTAAGGTAAAAGCACATTATCGCCTCCCTAAACGTAAGTGTGTGTAAAGTCGTAAGTGTAGTGTTGTGTGTGTTCTGGTGGCATTCATTGGAAGTAATGTTTTTATTTAGTTTGAACAATTCACAACAGAGCGCAGACTCGGGTATCGCGAGAGACATCCAAATCCTCTCAATAGGTGCAGCTAGTCTGCATCCCCCTGCGGGGAATTCCCATCCAATTTTTATTCTCTTGACCGTTATTATAAAGGTTCTGCTCCATTTGGCCAGCTTTTTGTTAAGCAGTGAGATCCCACACATATTATTTTACATACTAACTCACGGGAACACCCAAATATAGCTAAAAAATTATGCCTGCCCAATATAGAGCCCTGCACGACTGGGAGGTCACGAGTGCTCCATACGATACACTCTCACGCAACAGAAATGGCACTGTGGATACTTACTTGATTGGACGCTCTGAACTCCTCTATTGACTTTTGTTTCAGTAATGATTTCACCAGACGCACAATGATGTTGGGACTGATAAAATTGGTCTCCACACTGCAACAATAAAAAAATTGTGTTAAATAATTCTGTACTTTTCACAATAAAAGAGCCAAACCACTTTGGTTTAGAGAAACAGAGAAAGACATAAATGAACTACAAATCACTGACACTATGCTCATGGACAAAACAGCCAAAACAATAACCAAGGACAAAAAACAACGGTTCCAAGGCAAAGTCAAATCCAAGCGAACGATCAAAATCTCTGACGAAGAAAGAAAAGCAAGATCACAACAAATGAAGCAATACTGGGCTACGAGGAAGGCACAGAACATTGAAAAGTGATTGATTTGGTGTACCCCAAAGTTGGGTGAAACAAATAAAGAGAATTCTGTACTTGACATTACAACTTCTACTTTTAAAGCTAGTTTTATTACTTTGTAAAATACAGGATAGCCCCGAAGTCAGTTGTCACTAGTTATTAGCATAGTTCCAATGGAAAACGAGTTATTTGAGCGGCTATCATGGTAAGACCCAGATCCATTACAAGTAAATTGATCATAACCTATAAATCATGTTTTGAATGATTTGTATGGGTTAACTAACATATACAATTTTGGTAATCATTATAATTATAAGTAGCAACAAGCAACCTACATTTTCCGCCCACTTTTAATCCCCTTAAGGGATGAATTTTGGATAATGGTGAAAAATATATTTCATTGCATGTGTTTTACAGTAATTTGTTCAGTTTTAAGAAGATCCAACAAAATCATGCATTTTCCAATTAAAAGAGTTTTACCCCTTTAGGGGTTGAATACTGAAAATTCTTTCGTAGTACCACCCTACATTGTGGTACTAAGGTAGCCTACACTGAAAATTTCAAGTCTCTAGCTATTATAGTTTCGGATGTGCATTGATCAGTCAGTCAGGACTTATTATTTGATAATCTTAAACGTCAGGTTTGATAAAATTACACTGTACTGTATAATATTAACCTACATTCTTACTTACTTGACTACTCTTAAGGTGTTGTTCTTCTCTAACGCTTCCGCTAGTTTGAGCGCTGTACGGTCCGTAAGTCCTACATTAGTCAAACTCAATGTTTCTAGGTGAGTGTTAGCAGGTAGCACCGAAAACAGCTGTTCAAACTTGTCATCCGAAATATTCTGTAACAGATTAAAAATATTTTTTTCTGCAATTATGTTTTTAACACTTAATTTTAGATAGGCAAAACTTACATGAATACAATTGCTGAACGAATTTAATTGAAACGAAGACAGGCAAGCAAAACAAGACACGATCAAAATGAGGAATAAAACATCTCCATAAAAAAAATTACCTTAATGTTGTTCCAATTGAGATCGATGAGTTTATGATCGTCTTCTTTCACTTGTTTGATGGTCTGATCCGGATCCGTCAAATTCGGAGGATCCATCGGGAAAGCTTTCGGTTGCGAAGCTTTGGTAATACCATCCCAGCCCATGCCTATAGGCTGGCCTTTGTTCAACAACGACGCGTGGTACTGGTCCTGGTTCATCATTGAATGGAAACCCAGGATAGCTGTAAACGATATTAATGAATTATTAATAACTACTAATGAGGAAGCAAGGACATTCACGATTCAGAGTGTGGTGTCTATATTACGGAGTTTGGTCTTAATATTAAGCTGAAAACTGTAACAACTCATCGATTCTAAGACGCACATTTTTCCCTGACACTCAAAAAACAAGTTATATCTTAGAATTGGTGGTGTCTTACATTTGATGTCAAAATGGTACTAAGTAATCTAAAAATACATCTATTTTCATACTGCCAGAAATTCACTAGTCAAAAGGTTAAAGTGTACAGGATATGGCAAACTTACCAACTTGAAATCAGCACTACATACATTAGAAAAGTATAAACCATCACTGGATATCAGTCTCCTCAAGGATTTTCAGACATAGCAGACTGTCCGGTGCCTTAACCAGATTGACCATCGAGCCATTAAAGGCAAGGAAAAACAGTGCAACAGGAAGATATTTGTTATAAAAAAAAAGAATGACCTCAGATTTTATACTGTATCCGGCAGAGAACTGCAGACTTACGCAGTACGAGCAAGGGTCATACAGACCTTAATTAGAAGCCTACAAATACATGATCAGACACTCCAAACAATAGCATGTGTTCTGGAAAACCCAACTCTGCAATGTGCTCCAGATAGAGCATAAAACATGCATTGTGATATTGGTGTCATATAAGCGTGGTGTCACATGGCAAAAAGTAAAAAAATAACTAGGAAAAATGTGAAGCGGTTAATTGTATCGGTTTCAAATCAATAAAACAATCAGCTGTTACTTTAGTTATGTAATAATAAACAAAAAAGAAACTTGTTATTGTAAGTTACATAACAATAAACAATCAGTTACTTTCAGTTTTCCAACAATGAACAATATCTATTGTTATTGCAAGTTACACAACAACGAACAATAAAACTATCAGTTGTTACTTTAAGTTATACAACAACACTGAACAAAACCACTTTTTGTTATTGATACAATATAAAACAACAAACTATAAATCAATTTTTTGTCTTTAGTTTTCCAACAATATACACGAAAACAGTCTGGTGTTATTGTAAGTTATACAATAAACAATTGTTACCTTACATATTCCAACAATATACCAGTCTTATAAAATTTGTTATACAACAATAAACAATAAAAAACTCTGCTGTCACTTATTAACAACAATACAAAGTAAAACATTGTTGTTATTATAAATTATATAACAACGAAAAATGTTAAAATATGTTGTTGCTTAAAGTTATTAAATAACACACAATAAAACTGTTTGTTTTTGCAAGTTATACAACAATAAACAATAAAACTTTTTGTTGTTACTTGAAATTATAAATAGCAATAAAAAATTCTTACCAGCCAAGTCAATAATCTCTTCTTGTGTGGCATTTGTCAAAGCAGCTTCATATTCATCCCCTAAGTCAATGGCGATCTGTTCTTCTGCTTCTTGTTCTTTTAGCGACTCAGGAGGTGGTATCCACTATAACAAAAAAACTCTTTTAGATAAAAGTAAAACAGTAACAGATGATAATCTTCTAAGAACTTACGCCCTAATTGATTAAAAATTTGTAAATTAACTTAAAAACAAAATAAATTCTTACTGTGAATTAGATTATATTCTAGAGGAAGGGTTTTTGTTCAACCCCAGGCACTGCGATCGACTGACCTATTGTGCAACTTACCTCTTAAAATACCTAGTTCAGCAGATTGGTGCCCCTAATGAGTTCCAACAACCCACTGACAAGCTCACACTGCTGAAGATCCCTAGGGTCTTGGAAACCAAAAACCCCTAGCCTCCTACTAGCAAGAGTCTCACAATCATAAATTATGTGACCTGCAGTTTCCTCCTCCTTCCTGCACAATCTACACACAGTTTCTCCGTGGTACACAACTATTCTGTTCATGTGCACCCTCAGACCACAGTGCCCTGTTATGAGCCCCATGATCCTCCTGAGTTGTGCTCTGTCCAGGACATCTGCTGCCCCTTTGATTCCTCCAGAAGGAACTTTGCTTAAGAGACGTTTACTATGGGAATGCCCATGAAGATTGTCCCATCTTACCTGGTGTTGACATTAATAGCGGACCTGGCCAACGATAGAGAAATCCCTAAAGCCGGCTCAGGTCCGATAAACTCAGATGCAGATCCAAGTCCAGCCAGTCTGCCTCCTCATTACCCTCAACTCCCCTATGCACCGTGAATTAATATTTAGGTTATTTTAGGTTAACTCCTGAACAGTAAACTTTTGGCATTCTAACATGTGAATCACCCTGTTCTTTTGTCTAAATATTTGATTTAGACAAATTATTAGATTACATTTGTCTAAATATTTGATTTGCTATGGTATGTATGAGACTGAGGACTGGCACTAAACTGTAATAGCATATCGTATCATTTGACTGCAGATGTAAACAGATATTTTTTATCTGAACATTTGCAATCATGTGTATAAAACAATACATAATGTCTCAAGAGTGCGATTACCTCTCTTGTTCACAAACGCCTAACTTAAAACATACATTCTAAAACTAAATTATAAGCCTAGATTTTTAAAATGTACTTAAAATGGCACTAGAGAACAACAACTGAATCACACTTTCAAAATGCTGGGTATTGTTTTATATAAGCCTACCAAAAATGATGCAAATGTCCGAATAATAATAATAATATACATATCATTAAGTAATAACTTTAAAAACAGTAATCACATAAGTATGTGTCACATCTGATTACATCAGCTATGATTTGGTCTGTCCCAAGCATTTCAGAATAATTTAATTAGCCATATACAACCATACTCGTCACATTTGCTTAAGAAATTAATCATTGCAAGGAATAACATTATGACAAAAAACTATACAACTGTTACATTATATCCTTCTTCATATCAGGTGATTAATTTCCTTGTGTTTTTTTTATATTTAAGTCCTCAATGGAGCACATTTAGTCAATTTTGGTTCTTTTGGGCTTTCAACTTTGGTTCTTTTAGGTTTTTGAGATTCTCCCAATACTTTTTTAGTCTTACAGATCTCTGTAGTCTAACTTCCTCCTAGTAAAAGGCAACTCTTTTTGTTCCTTCTTTAAATCTTAATCTAATGTTTTTATTCCTAAGGATTGATTTTCCCTTCCTTCTTTCAGATGTTCCTCCGTTATCCCTAATTCTTTTAGGTCCTGTTCCACTTCCTTAGGCCACTCATTCTTTACTTTCATCTTGAGTTGGTAATTCAGGAGTTTCTTCGTCATTCCTTATGTACTACAGTCACAATACAGTAATAATGTTTTGGCCTTCAGAAGTCACTCTTAAAATCCACAAAGTCCATAAACATCAGGAGCTTGCTGAAGTGATGAATACATTACGTTAGTACCCTGCTTCTTAATAAAAAGACCTACCTTTTTACCACGAATAGTTCCAGCTACGTAGGGCTTCAGTTCGGGTTTGTCAGGTGTTTCCAGTGCTTGCTTGTTGATATGCTCTATTAGCTTCTTGCGATCCAGAGGCCCTGTTGGGTCTTTCTCGCACTCATAGCTGCAACGTTGGGATGGCGGGAGCATGCTGTCCTTTAAATTAAAATAAACAAATCAATTTAATGGCAGAGGACGTTTAAAAGAGCATAATAAAAATATATAAGCAAATACTTTACAAATGCTATTTACATTTTTAATTTAAAAATTGCCAGTCCAATTTTTTTGTGATAAAGTTTCTTAAGGACAAGTTTAGTATCGATGGCAGCTGGATTGTGCAAAGTGCATCGTGTGTGTTGGCACTGATTGTACATACTAAGAAGTAATTCAATTCAAATATTTAAGTTGTGATTATGAACGATAATATATGGCAAAATGTAACAAGCTTATCGTTGCAAATAGATGTAATTATGGTCTCTTAAAGCATGTAAAAAATCACACATTGTCTAGATCCATTAAGATGCGCATAATATTAACTTACTTTGTCTGTTCCATGTCTGACCTATGGAACAGACACTGGTAAACATAGAACCAACTGATGAAACACTAGCTAATTGTCTTTGAAAGGCGAACATATATCGAGAGAAGGAAAATAAAAAGTAGAAAAAGTGAGGAAGAGTCACAACTATAAGAATTAGATTGTATACAACCTGAGCCTAATATTGTTAAATACAAAGTCAATGTTAAGTACACCATCCCCCATTTTCAAAAGAATTTTAATAACCAAGCTATAAGGAAAAAGAGGACAGGTAAAGGTCAGATAGTTGGGTAGATTGATGGATAATGAAAGACTTTTATAACTCCAGAACTGGAAATTTGCTGCACAGAATCAAGTGATTTGAATAAGAAGGCAGTAATTCAAAGTGAATGGCAGGTTCTTAAATGGAGTTATTGTATTTTATTCATTTTATTGAGTTTCATAGTTTATTACCACTATGAAACTCTCAAAATTACTCACTAGTAATATTTACCACTGTAAGTAATTAACATTATTATTTTACTGAGACATTAGCTATTGTGTGTGTGTGTGTGTGTGTGTGTGTGTGTGCGCACGCGCGTGCGTGTGGATTAACTTGTTTTAAAGGATTAACTCTTGTTTTCAAGTGCCCAAACCTAAACTATATGTTGAAATAGTAAGACCACAAACAGGGAATAAACACTTAAGTCATTTGACTCTGAACTGTTAAAACCAAAAACTACACGTGATCAGTATAACCACAAGTTATAAAACGAGAAAGGCTGTACAACAGATGATAAATTCCTTAGTAAATATGAGATGTTTAGGTCAAATCAATAATTGTTTATTCCTTGTTTTTAGTTTTTTAATATATGCCTAGGCACCTAGGCTTATGTTTTAGTTTACATTTTATGTTTTAGGCACTTGGGAGAGCTGATTCATACCCTCGAAACACAGTATTTTTGTTCTATAAAACTTATATTTTGTTGGTATTTTTAATTCTTGGTTTGGCTGGGAACAGTATCAGTTTTGGGATCTTGTCCTGATATCCTGGCCAGATTTGTATATGCTGCAGTCAGCGGTCGAATATAACAGTAAAATAAGTAAAACAGTAATAAAAGAACTAAAAGTTGATAAATAAATAAAAAGAACTAAGGCCCCTTTACAGCCCTTAAAAGTTTGTTTATATTTGCTATTTATTAATTTATTTTTAAGATATTTTTATTTTGTTAATTAGTTTTAGATATGTTAATATTTCTTTTATTGATCTTGTTATTGTTGTAAGGCCAATTTACAGCCTACAGTAACTTTGTGTGCATATTGTTTTAAGATTTATGTTATTGTTAACTAGTTTTAGGAAACTATTTATAGTTGTTATTGTATTTTGTATTGTTATTGTTTTGTTGTTTTTATATTTTAGATTTTTATCTTAATTGTTTACTTGTATTTATAATTTATGTCACGCCTCGGCGATGATAACCTTGAAGGTTTTTCGCCGAAAAAAAAATCTAGAGGAAACATCCAGACCTTCTTGCCTAGTGGGGTGTACCATACCTCCAACCAGAAGTCCCATCCCAGTTTTACTCTTTTGAAATATAGCATCCTTAATTATATCAGACTTTAATAAAACTTTACGTCGGCTGAACTTATACTTTGTAAAACCACTATCAGCCTTTTACAAAATTATAAAAGGAAGCTATTGAAGAAAATACATGTTGACTGAAATTCTGGTACAGAAGAAGAGGACAACTAAGACAATTCTGCCTCTAAAATGTGAAGCGTTCTCTACAGAAATGTTCAGTAAGAAACTCGAGAAGCAAAGCAGATTTTAAGAAATGGTGCAATGTTATCATGGGGTCTACACTTATTTCAAGCTTTGTAGACTCTGTAGCACAGTAAGATTTAATTTAAAACATGTAGGCTACTTACATCTGGATCAACCTCCTTGGCGAGTATTTTGATTTCTTCGGGTGACAACTGAGCAAGTAGTTGGTCGACGTCCAGCTCATTATAGTCCGTATCATCCTTGCTTGGTTCCCTGTATAGTTGTGCCGATGTTGTCATGGTCGTTGTCTTTGTGATAGAGGACGTCTGAAAAAGAAAGTCAAAATGTATAAACGATGAAACATAAAAAGTCCTACCATATTATTGAAATAAAATATAGGCTGGGCTTATTTAGATAAGCTTGCTGGTAAAGATGTACAGTTATTGAGTAACGCAATGAGTCATCTATATGATTTGATGTTAATTTCTGCTTCGTGATAAATTATCACTCCAAGGTTAACAGTAATGACTTGTTTGTTTCTTTTGTGTCTGTATATTTTTAATTATGTATAATTTACATTTTTAGACAGGTTCTGTGAACACAGATTATGGAAATTTTAGCTATTTAGATAAACTTGAGGCCTTGACACACACAGATTATAAATTTTTCGATTTAAACTCTGAACTACTACTATAATACTAACTGTTCAGTGTAAATAAACATGTGAGTGTAAAAAGGTGGGGTGCAGAAGTAGACAAAGCTGGCACCTTTCAGTGTAAAAAAAGAGGGTGGGAAACAGAAAAAAGAGGTGGATTACCCTGTGGTTTGACATTACTGCGATATAATACCTGTAACCTTCTAATCTACTTAACAACGGTGCACTGAAATTTTCACAATCAGTTACATATAACATATTGATCCGTTTTTGTTATCAGACACGCTGTTTATCAATAGATAAGAAAAAACTTATAGAATATTACAAAACTTTACATTATCTTTTTCAGCAAAAACATTATTTCAAAAACAGTTTTTCAGTTAATAAAACTATGTTTTAAAACTATAGATAACTTGTTTAATTTATCTCTACAGAAGTGAGCAGCTTGTTTGTAACATCAAATACATTTAATTTAGCTAAATAGTAACCAGTTATAGTACAAAATTAATATTTCACGAATCAAAAAACACTACTTTACAAACCAAGTGCATGTATGCATTAAAAATTGTACAAAAAATATTCAGGAACCAATGGCCCTATTCTGTTGTTTTTATTTTATCATTATACAAAGTATAGCCTAAAATGTTAGGCTATGATGTTATGAAAAAAATCTATCATCTTAAGATTTTGACGGCTCAGGTCATAATAAGTTCAAGAAAGTGGTTTTTGCTTGGATATTTGTAACTCTCTTCATACTGGATATCTTTCCATTTTTTGACACTGAACTAATTGATTTATTTTGATCAAATTTGGTATATAAGTCTGGTTTGCCCTAAGGGCAAACTAATATTTTTTTAAAAGACCAACTCAAATTTTCATGACATATGAAGATTCATTGTTAAAGTCAGTGTAGCAATAAAATAAGAGTGTGTGACTTGAAATAGAAGAAAATTTATGGCCAGAAGTACACAAACACTGGGATTCTTTACGTTTTCATGTAAATTACTTTTATTTCAAATTTAGGCCCACATTGACTTAAGAATCTTCATATACAGTATTTAACTGAAATTTGAACAAAATTTGATGAACCGATTTTAAGAAATTCCTGTATTTTGTCAATAGCTTTCCAAGTAGATTGCTTGGGGAAATAATTATGTGATAAAGTTGTTGTTTTCCAATGGCTAACACCATTCTTTTCTCATGCTTCCCAATACAATCAACACAGATCAAAAAATGGTGCTAGCCTGTATTGGGTTCATTACAAATTTTACATCTGCTTGATTCCAATATATAAAAATGTATAATGTAATCCCCCATATATATGTCCAATAGACAGATGAAAAAGTCCTATAAATGTTCTCTGGAGTTCCCTGACATATTTGTACCAAATTGATATAGAGTAGGCTACAATCTTGATAAATCAACCTTTATTGTTCTGACATTTCGAATTATCTTAACACATGCATTTTTTTTAATATATGTGATATATATTTTAGAATTAAATACTGTATATCCTTTTAAACTATTTTTTTAAATATGTATAATAAATTTAATATTCTTGAATATTTTGAATAGCCTATACAATTTACTGAAATATTTTACAGTGGAATCTCGTTACATTAGCTGTCCTTAAGTCAGGTATCCTGATATTGTCCTCCAGAATGATTTGATTTTGAAACTAATAAAAAACAATTTTAGGATGTTAACATCTAAAATATGAGGAACATATTTTGTCTGAGTTTTTGTCACAATTGAAGCACACACTGATGACGCGCAATTGCATATTTGGTTGCTTATATTATGATAACTTGAAGTCATGTATGGCAACAAAGTGGAGTGAACATGTTACGTTTTCTAATAATTACAAGTTTGTCTAGGTGAACTTATGTGGACAATAGGGATCCTGGATAGAGGGCAACTCGGAAAAACCATAGGACTTGTTATAGGGCTCTACTGTCTGAGGGTGCGTCTGAACAAGATAGGCATTTATAATGGAGAAACATTTTTTTTTTTAAATACAGCTTTTGGCGAAAAGCACATGAAGGCTATCATCGCCGTCCAGCAAAATATCCTACATTGGTGGGTGGGGGAAACTAAATCTAAACATTACTAATACTACACTAAAATTATAGCACTACAGAAACTAAAACTAGATAACATAAAAAAAAAATAATAATAAATATATACATATTTACACTGTTACGCTGTTCAACAATACCATGGCTACAGTAATTCAAATATATTTATACGACGTAAAAAATTAAGAACTCGGTCAATGACCGTCGAATCATCTTTTAAAATTGCTTCCATAGAGGAATCCAATCCATACATTTGATGCATGCTTTTGAAACCATCACAATCCAGAAGAAAATGTTTGATTGTGATATCACCACAAAACTGACATGTAGGTGGGTCCCCATGTGTCATGAGAAATAGATACGTCAACATTTAATGTCCAATGCGGAGACGGGTAACGACCACCTCTTCCCTATGACTAACATGTATTGATGACCCCCAAGGACAAACAGTATTTTTAATTACCCTCAATTTGTTATTGCCCAAGGCTACCCATTCATTTTCCCAAAGCGAATGCAATAGATGTTTTGTTTCGCAAATAAAATCTGAACAAATAACACGTTGCGTGCTTGGCGGCAGTAGAGTAGCTTCCTTGGCCGCAATATCTGCTCTAGTGTTCCCAATTATCCTACTGTGACCAGGTACCCAGCAAAATGTTGTTTTTACACCTCGTAGATGGAGCACAAGATATCTTGAACCAGAGGGTTTATTGAATACATGTCTTGTATACTTTTAGAATCGGAACACACTAGATAATGCATGAAATTGGATTCAACGGTGGAGTTCAGAGCTTTAAGGATGGCAAATAATTCAGCAGTAAAGATACTACAAACTGAGGGTAATCCATATTTCTTAGTTTGGCCTGTTCTGTAAAATGCACAACCGACGTTGTTCTCCAGTTTTGAACCATAGTGCACAGAAAAAGACTAAGCAGGACAGTAAAGAAACTGCAGATGACATAGTCTATGACTGCGGCTCTTACTAGTAAGAGGCGAAGGGTGTCTCTGGTTTCCAAGGACCCTGAGAACTTCTAGGTGAATCAGCTGATCAGTGGACTGCTCAAATTAATTGTAGTTGCACAATAGACCCTCTGGTTGAAGTGCCAGGGGCTACAATGTAACATCTGCATATTTACCTACCTATCAAATAACTGCTTCTTAATCAGAATGTGACAAAATTTATTTAATCTTCCAGCACAACTTATTTTACCAGGATTAAGTGAAATTAATTATGTAGGCCTACAAGCTTAATTTAATTAATAGCCAATATCCATAAGATCATCAATTTTTATAACATTGTTGTTTAAAAAATTTTAAATTAAAATAACAAACAATAACTGATCAATAAAACCTAACGGATGTGTATAATGATTAAGCTAAACTAGGCTATCTTCTCAGGTAGAAAAAAAGAAATCACACAATTTTGATTTAACATTTCTAAATAAATAGGCTATTTTTTACTCCAGCCCAATAAAAATAGGCATATTCTACTGTTAACTTATATTCTATTGGAAACTTTAATTTTTAAATGAATATAACCTAGTTTTTAGATCATGTAATCCTACTCCTAAAATCTAATTTCATAATTTATTGTAGGCCTAGGCCTATTTAAACATCTTATCTTATATTTAAAAGTCAATAAAAAGGAGGTACTAAACACAGTAGGCCTAGATTAAAATTATATGTAAGCCTATTAAATATGAAGTCTGGAGATTAGTTTCAGCAATAAATTATTGCTCTTGTGTCCACTAAATTTATTCTTCTACAGCTTAGATAGTATTTGAAGCTTGTTTTTTAGTAGCAGCCTAAATAGGTATACAACAGCAGTTATGTATAGAATTATATCTGGTGTTACAGGTTAAACTATGTCTACAGGTATGAGCCACATTTTTTTTTAATGAAATTTGAAACAGACCTAGCCCAAATCTTGATAGGAAACATTCTCCCATAAGGAATTTCACATTGATTTTTTTAAATATTCTATTTAGATTACAAATGATAACTAAAATTTCAGAATAATTTTATTGTTCTACTTGAGTTCACGCTGGCATCACCTTGAAGGAAAAAATATTAGGAATTTATAAAAAAACTTAAGCTCACCAAGGACTTACTTCCATTTTACAAATAAGTAAACTGAGTAACCTCTAGTTGCCCGGTGGAAAATGTACCGATATCTTAATTGTCTACCCACCATTTTGGCTGGATCTACCGCGCTTTCATATTTTTGATTATTGCTTTTAAGCATGGAATAAAGTTTTAGTGAACAATTATCGAAAAACCGAAAACAACCTACACTGCATATTTAACGCATTTTCTGAAAATTTTAATGTTTTGTAGTTAGCAAATGCCATGAATGGGAAATCTCTTAAATACTAAAAATCAGATTTAAATTTTGTTTTCACTATAATCCAATGGGGCGTTTCACTTTATCCTAATAATAGCCTACCATTATCTATCAGCACAATTTTTGTTACCCACCCGATTTCATGGATAATATTTGGGTTGAAGTTAAATTATACTCACGTTATATATACTAAGTAGTCTACAGTAACCAATAATGATTAAATACTCTACTGTCCTATGATAAGTTTGCCATTGTAGGTTACTTTAATTTATTTATAACAAGTATGGTTATTCCTAACCTCACTTTTCTGTAACTTTATACATGAGTTAAATGTTTTTGAAACCTGTGAGTTAAGGAACTTTACTCTGTACATGGCAATTTTATCTTAATTAAGCTAATCATACCTTACTTGCTAATTAAATCAGACTAAGCGAAAGGTAGTCATTGCCATGTCATTGGTTAGTTTATTTTTAACTTAAAAATTAGACCTAATAACAATTTTTAAGCTTATAATTTATTCAAAATAACCTAGATATATGACCTTGCTTGTTACTTACAGTTGGTTGTAGCCTAGATAATAAAACACTTAGTGACAACATACTGTAAATTTTAAGATAGTACACTATAAAAAGTTAACAGTAGCTAGTCAGCTGCCAATAAGTTGGCTAGTTTCACTAATTACAAAATTATTGCAAAAATAACAAATCAACCTCTGAATTAGCATAAATTAACATCTCTGGCCTAAGTGTGCTTGCTAGTGCTTACTGAATAGAAGAAAAACGACTATTAAAATTGTTATCACTAATAAACCTTATCACAAACTTCATTTTGATAAAATATTTGACATCTATTATTGTGCTTATCTAGGTAGGAAAATTTAATGTTCTGTGCCACATAAAAGAACTCTCAATTATTTAAAAATATATTCAATACTTTTAAAGGTATTTAGGGTTAAGCCATAAATTCTGCATCAATACAATTTGTATACAAAATTAAATATCTAAAAGATTAACTGTCTTAAGTTTTTCAAGTGTTTGTTGACAGCCTAAACTTAAAAAAAAAAATAACTAAATATATATGCCCTTGACAGATCTCATAGTCCCTACTATGGAAACGTCACAGGTCTTGGATGCCAACATGGACAGTAAACTAACCTCAAATCTAATGAATCTTTAAAGTTCAATCAATAAAATTTTATTTTGGTATATTATTCTAACTTGGCTATTACTGTAAACGAAATAGGTCACTTATATGATAAACTGGTGGCAACACCATTTTGACCCGAATTTCAAATCTCGTTTTCGTAGGCTAGGTCATAATGTAGAAAATCGATAACTTTCAACCATAAGGTTACAGTATAAAAAATTTTGTTAATATGTTACACTTTAGAAACATAATGAAGGATATATTTTTTTAAATTACTAAAACTTACAACAAAATTAGCACAGGGATGTCTTCTACTTTCGTGATACGCCTACTTTCTTTTGACTCACACTTAATGCAGCCCTACAAATCGATCAACCGACACTACTATTTTGAAGCAATAAACACTTTCTTCACTAGGTTTTACAAAACCATTGCGTTATTTCTATAAAATCTGTTGTAAATTTCAACAACTTAAATACGTTATTTTTACGAAAGCTTTGTTCTCATATACACTCTTGCCTGTCCGACACTGAACTGACTGAACTGCAACGGCTAAGAACAAGAACTGAATAATATGAAAACGTTGAACGTTCCCCTGGTTAGGCTACGAGCAAAACATGACCATTGGTAGGTACAGTCCAAGCAAAAAAATATGCACTGCAGAGTTCAGTCTTGAATAGTATTACTGTATTTTATATTCCGATTTCAGCATACAATTATTGGAAATATTTTAGTGTTCATAAAATTAAGCCTTGAATTTTTCTAATTTCTATTACAATAATTTTGTTCATTAATATACATTTCTAATTTTTTTTTAAAGAAAACGAACACAATTAAATAAGATGAATAGTTTTGATGGCATTAGTGGAACACATTACATGTAAAATAATTTCGTAATAATAATGTTTTCAAAAAGTCATCACATTTTTGAAATATTTAAAGATAAATATGGGAGGTATCTCGCTTTTTTGTAAGAACTTGAGTTTACCTTGTAATTTCAAATCCACAATGTCTAAAGACAATAAAGATATTATAAATTATAAATGCAAACTCCTCCCAAACAAACTATTTTTCGGAGAAAAATTAAGATCTTAATGTTTATAGTCTACTCGATCATAGTTTCATTACATCCAATTTGGCAAATTCGACAAGGCAAAAAATCATTAATAATTTTGATTGAGTATCTTTTGAAAACAAAAAAACTTATTTTAAACACACATTTCTTGAAAAGTTTAATTTTTTAAATTAACAACGGATTGCTTTCATTACGTCTAACAGATCGCGTTAACAAATAAATCTGGGCGTAGGTTAGGCGAAATAGACTGGAACAACCCTGTAGTCAAATCACAGATTAGTCATGGTTAATCTTTAATTACAATATTATATCCCCTTTGATAATTCTTAATATACATTTGTTTAACGTTTAGTTTACCGTAGGTTATAGATCTTGAATATATTTTTTGTGGTTTAAATGACCGTTTTATGCTATTTCAAAATTTCTATTAATAGAAAACATTAAAAACACACATATTGGAGAAATAAACCAGATTTTTTATTTTTTGTGATAGCTTCCAAACTATATTTTTTGAAAAGTTAGCGACCCATAAGTTTTATTTAAAAACTGAAGAAAAACTATTTAAGGATAAGTGACTAAAAATCTTATGAGACGATTTTGAATGAAAAATGATTTTTGTTAATTTTAAAAGTTTTTAACAAAAAACGGGACTGAAAATAAAGCCTTTCGAAAAATTAAATAGTGGTCCTGAATATAGGCGAACTACTTATATTTATATTATATTAAGAAAATTAACCCTGACCGCCGTAAAATTAAAATACTTAATTTCAACGGATCTTGAAAATTCAAAATGATAATTTATGCAGTTTTTAAAGGTGACTGAAATCATATTTCATAAATATTTAAGAAAAAAATACGAACTTAAAAAATTGCTAAATGACTGCTATTTTGAAACCTAACATAACCTAACCTAAAATTGCAAAAGTGGTTGTGCTTTCTCCATATATATAAATTTTACCAACCTATCAAAAAGTGATATAGTGGTCAGGATCTGTGTTAATTTTAAGGTCCCTTAAAATTTTAGGGTCTTAAAATCATGACCAAAATTATGAAAATTCGCTAAAAATAAGGTAAAAAATTTACCGAAACGTTTTTCCGACAATGTTCGTTAATTTGTTTGGAAAATTAGTAAGCTTTTTTTTGACCTCATGGGACCACTAAATTTCAGTTCTTCCTAACATTGGGCTGTAATTTTTTTTCTCCAATAATCCTCATTCGATCAGATCGTAGCCTCCTGACGGCATCTGTGATCACTACCTTCTTGTGTCTTTTCGGTTTATCCACTTTAAATTTATTAGTCTTAAGAATGCGTGTTATTTTACATTTGTCTGTTGCATCATCCATTTTCAATCCTATTTCACTGAGGTCTCCGAGGACTTGTGTGATGTATATTCCCTGTGTTTTCCTGTTAATGCTTCTCATTACCAGTTGTCTCAGGATTTTGTCCTCCGGCATTCTTAATATGTGAAAGAAGTGGGAAATTCTTCGTTTATTCATTACACTGAGAACTGGGTTGATATATTTGTATACTATTTCATTGGTGGCTATTCTCCAGGTCCCGTCTTTCCGGTAGCTTTTGTTGAGACACGTTCTGATGATCCTTCTCTCTGTCTTAAGCAGCGGGTCCGTCTTGTTATTGTTTTTGATTTGGAAGAGAGTTTCACTGGCATATAATGTTTCTGGGAGTACCACTGATTTGTAGTGGCGTATTTTTGTTTTTACTGACAGGCATTTTTTCTTGTACGTTGGCCAAGTCAGTAGCTGGGCTTTTTTAATTTTTGCTACCCTATTGAGTAGTGCGGATTTTTCGTCTAGATTGTATGTTATGGTTTCTCCTAGATATTTGAAACATTCCACGAGCTTTATGGTGTTTCCGTTAATGTTCACTTTATTTACGCATAGCGGGTCCATGGCCATGATCTCTGTTTTTTCATATGATATTCTCAAGCCTAACTTCTGCGCAATGCTATCAAGGCTAATTATTTGTTCTCTTGCTTCCTGTAGATTAAGGGCAAGTAGGGCCAAATCATCTGCAAATCCTATGATGTTTGTTTCAATGTGTAAGCTTATTTTATTACGTTAAAGTTTATATTTTTGTTTATCAACCGATCAGCTGTTTCTACGTTTTGTTGTTGACAAATTCCATATGTTTAAGCCTAATGAAAGACATTTTTTTTGTGTTTAACGTCCGACTATTGTGCACACTTGGGCTAATGCAGACGATGGGATGATTTATAGCGTATGAAAATGCCAAGCCCTAGCCGGGAATCGAACCCGGGTCCTCGGGGTGAAAGCCTAGTACGCTATCAACTAGGCCACCGAGGCGGCTGACATTAATTATTAACAAAATGCACCAGTGAAGAATATCGAGTAAAGTTCGGTCCCCCGCTTCTTAAGATTTAATAGACGGCCTATTTTGGCTTACTATTAGCATCATTAAAATATAAAACTACAACAGACAACAAACAACAGAATAACAAGTTAAGGTGTAAATCAGGTCCTCAACGTAAACCTTTTATTAATGAAATTTACGTCACATCACGTCATCGAAGCTGTTGCTTTGCTTGTCAAATCAAACAAAAACCGTTTCCTGTCACGATTGCGCAGGCGCGCGAAGCACGATCAGCTGTTTTCCCATCACGAAGATACAATCTCTTTGGACTTTCGTTTGATATTAGCATATCTTTTGAATTAAAACAACCCACATTTTGTGTTAGGCAATACTAATACCGCAAGTGGTACTTAACATGTCAAGAAGGTTACTTAAATTTCTTTTTAATACTAGTTCTTCCACACCGACGGTCCAACTACGCGTGTTCTTCGGAGATAAATATCCTTTTCCAATGACCTTTCGACTTGCTTACTTACTTCCCTTACTTCGTGGCTTTATCTACCTCTTTTTAGCGATTTCCGTTAAAAACAAACTGGAACTGCCATCATTGTATTTCAAGAAATGGGACCTTGAAATGAGCTTCGATCTCGAGCTCACTTTCGTTATTTTTTTTTTTTTAACGTCAGACTATTGTGCACACTTGGGCTAATGCAGACGATGAGATGATTTATAGCGTATGAAAATACCAAGCCCTAGCCTGGAATCGAACCCGGGTCCTCGGGGTGAAATGTGTGTGTGTGTGTGTGTGTGTGTGTGTGTGTGTGTGTGTGTGTGTGTGTGTGTGTGTGTGTGTGTGTGTGTGTGTGTGTGTGTGTGTGTGTGTGTGTGTGTGTGTGTGTGTGTGTGTGTGTGTGTGTGTGTGTGTGTGTGTGTGTGTGTGTGTGTGTGTATCAACTATCAACTAGGCCACCGAGGCGGCATTTGTTAAAAATGTAGCTAATCTCTCTCTCTCTCTCTGTGTGTGTGTGTGTGTGTGTGTAGGCTATCAACTAGGCCACCGAGGCGACTTTTCGTTAAAAATGTAGCTAATATATTCTCTCTCTCTCTCTCTCTCTCTCTCTCTCTCTCTCTCTGTGCGCGCGCGCTTGTGTGTATGTGTGTGTACGCTATCAACTAGGCCACCGAGGCGACTTTTTGTTAAAAATGTAGTTAATATGTGTGTGCGCGCGCGCTTCTCCATTGCAGAATGTTAAATTATCCCAAATAAAGAGATAAGTCCTTCCTCAGGTTTCAAGAGAATTTTTACGGGGCCTTCAAGTCATTACACAAGATCTAACTATTTCCCAGACTTGAAGATTTTTATTTTA
This sequence comes from Callitettix versicolor, assembly GCA_022606455.1. NCBI lineage: Eukaryota > Metazoa > Arthropoda > Insecta > Hemiptera > Cercopidae > Callitettix > Callitettix versicolor. Next base: position 6,496,279 of record CM040190.1, read on the forward strand.
CTCTTGGTGAGAAAACAAAGCAGAACCAACAAAGTTTTATTGTGTTACGTTATGTTATGCAAGTCCTTGAATGATGACACCTAATTGGTCTGTCAGACATGACATTTCCGCCGGAAATAGTGCTACACGACACGATAGTGTCGGGTCAGTGCACTTGTCTTGTAACTTTATTTATGGTAATCGTAGGGAACCTTGGTCCGGCATGGTGGCTTAGTCGTTAAATGAAAACAAATTATAGTGGTATTTCAATTGGTTCAGTTACGGCTTTCATAGTTGCACCATGGTAAATCCAAAAGTGTTATTTCATAATTTTTACACAGGTAGCTTCAAACAACGTCGCCAAAGCTTTCATAAGTGGTTCGTCACTGAGCACTGCCGGAGAGTCAGAGGATCCCCTGGAATACATCTTGGTTTAATGTCTAGTATCTAATTGCAGGGGAGGATACACACTCTCTCTCTCTCTCTCTCTCTCTCTCTCTCACACACACACACACACACACATGCGCGCGCACTATCTCTCACACACACACACACACACACACACACACACACACACACACACACACACACACACACACACACACACACAGAGAGAGAGAGAGAGAGAGAGAGAGAGAATATTAACTACATTTTTAACGAAAAGCCGAGAGAGAA
>CM040190.1:6511932-6516932 GCA_022606455.1 Callitettix versicolor
GAAGTACCGGCTCTGAACATTAACCATGATGACCGCTCTAATGGCTCATTTACCAATGAAAATTCATTAAAAATATGCTAAAATAATAACCGAAAAACGTAGTTTTCCTTCCTGTAAACCTGTGTGTAAAACTTTTGGCGTTTTATAATTTCTTGTTATTTTTTCGGTCTTTTGAAAGAGTTCGTTCTGAGGTCACTTCATCCAAATCCCGTTTTTATTGATTGCTCCGTAAATTTTCCTGAGAATATTTCGTTCCTACTTTCCTAATTCTCTAATTTTAAAATGACCATCAATTAAACATTGTTTCCGCTGTGTAACTTGCTTCTGGCAGAATTAGTGTTTTACAGTGCCTTACTTTTGCGTCTTTTGAAATGTACGAGGTGTGTTCAGAAAGTAACGAGAATTTTTAAATTTCGCAAGCTTGGAGAGTCCCATTGTCAAACATTTTCTTTATTATGTTGGTATACATACCCTTGAAGTATGATAAAACTTTCAGCTGTTTTCATTGTTGACTTTGTCTGTGACAGCCACTAAGCTTAGACGTAATTTTATGAGCTCGGCGATTTTCGTTTGTTAAAAGAAATGGATCAAAGAATTTGTATCAAATTTTGCGAAAAAAAATGGAATAAAGTGTAACAAAGTGTGTGAAATGTTAACAAAGGCCTATGGTGAGTCAGCTATGAGTAAAGCAAGAGTTTACGAGTGGTATAAGCCTTTCCAAGAAGGCCGTGAAGACGTTGAAGATGTCGAACGGCCTGGATGCCCCAGCACATCAACAACCGATGAAAACATGGAAAAAGGGAAAGAAATGGTTATGAACAATTGCCTAATCACAATTAGAGAGGTCGCTGATGATGTTGGCATATCGATTGGATCATGTCATGACATTGTTTCCAATGTTTTGTGTATGAAACGCGTGGCAGCAAAATTCGTTCCAAAATTGTTGAATTTTGAACAAAAACAGCGGCGAATGGAAGTTGCTCAGGAGTCACTAAATGAAGTCAACGACGATGCAGAATTACTGAAACATATTATAACAGGTGACGAAACATGGATTTACGGATATGACGTCGAAACTAAGGCTCAACATCCCAGTGGAGGCATTCTGGCTCGCCAAGACCGAAAAAGGCTCGACAAGTGCGGTCGAACGTGAAGGTTATGCTCACTGTGTTCTTCGATATTAATGGCATAGTACATCATGAATTCCTGCCACCAGGTGAAACGGTCAATAAGGAGTACTACCTACAAGTTCAACGCCGTTTGTGTGAAGAAATCCGAAAAAAACGCCCGGATCTGTGGAAAAACAATTCATAGCTTTTGCACCACGATAATGCACCAGCTCACACTTCATCGCTTGTTCGTGAATTTTTGGCAAAAACAGTACTGTAACGATGCCCCAGCCTCCATACTCGCCAGACATGGCTCCGTGTGACTTTTTCCTATTTCCAAAACTAAAGAGAACCTTAAAGGGCCGTCGTTTTACAGCAGTAGATGACATTAAAAGCGCATCGCTGAAAGAACTAAAGGCTATCTCAAAGATCGAGTTTGAGAAGTGTTTCGAGGATTGGAAGAAGCGCTGGCACAAGTGCATAATCTCCAATGGGAACTATTTTGAAGGCGACATCAATGTAGAAGAATAAATAAATATTTTGTTCAAAAAATTAAAATTCTCGTTACTTTCTGAACACACCTAGTATTTCTTGTTTACTATTGACTTATTTCATTTATTTATTTACTATTATTTTTCCCTTAGCGTTTATATATTCCAGTTAGTGTGTACGAGGGATAAGCGTTAACGGTAAGGGTAAAACAACGGCAGTAACTGCGCCTCGAACTAAGAACCTTGAGGTGCGCAGTTCAGAGACGCAGTAGACTGACCGGTGCTTCAGGCACACAGACCATTGAGCCCTAATCACCACGAGACATCCGTACAATGGTCTTTATTGGTATTAGTGATTCAACATTTGGAATAAAACCGGCCCAACAAAGATCCTTGTGGTACTCTATACATTTCACCAAGTTTGGAAATAACCTGTTCCCACCGGACGTTCCAGACCAGTTTGATGGACCGCAACGAGTGAAAAGGTCTGTCACTCGTTCAAATACTCGATTCTGAGATTCGAGTTAGATATACGGACTACTAAAACGATTTGCATACAAACTGCTACACGTACACCAAAAATAATCATTATAAGTTGTCTCGCTGACGTGATGGAAGCAAATTACTAAAAATAATTATTTTATTTTACCATTTTTTTAAATTCTGATTTCACTGATTTATGATTTTTAATTCAAAATGCCACTGTGTGCAGTTTTTAACTCTGATTACGCTAGTGAAATCGGATTTTCAAAAACTTTAAGTCAAAAAAAGTTATTAATTTTTAAAGAATTTCAAATGGAAAATTAGCGGCTGTTAGAGCGACTATCATGGTAAAACCCAAACCAGGAACCTTGAAATGCGCCAATCCTAACATCAAGATCATTTCAACAATTTCGATAACAAGCAAAGTTAGTTTAAAAGTTTCAAAATGGCGGTCATTTAAAATCTTTAATAATTCATAAATTGTTTCGAAAATATTATCCCATTATCACCGCCTAAACAACATAGGAACTGAGTTACATAACCTAATTCCGCTTACTAATACCACGTTAAAAACGTTAAAAGTCCTCGTACTTCTCTTTCGGCTTTGAAGTAGCAAAAGCCTGCGAAACCTACTTCACTCACGTTAACCAATACTCACTTCCGATTGGTTCACAGTGCACCAATCGGATCTCGGGTCTATACTAGGCTAGATTAATACATATCTGCCCAGGCATTACTGCCGGCTCATCACTTCGCATCAAGTGTACAAAAGCTTAATTCTGATTGGTGCGTTCTTTCTCTAGTTTTAACAATGGAATTCTGAGAAATTATGGTTGCCGTCATAATTTCGAATATAAATACAGGTCGAAAATCGTTGTTCGGCAGAACATCGAAGAGGACCACACGCTACACGCAGCCTACCAATAACCGAACCAACTGCACAAACTCCCACAACTTGCTGGGGAAGAAATAATAGGGATCCAGCCAACTCTCAAGCAGAAGTGAATTTCTTTCACTAATCCATGCCAGCCTGCGGCCGACATGGTAAACTTTCAAACTTCTATTTCTCCCGCAAACTACAACCATCGTAATCAGCATTAAAAATTACATATTTTTTAATTTTTAAATCCGTTGAATTTAAGAAATTTATTTTAAGGGGTTCTTTTTCGTATTTTAAAAGTTCAAAATCCATGTTTCAATGCCGCGTATGATGGTGAAATCAGAGTTTCAAAAGAGGTTAAGATAATTATTTTTGGAAATTCGCTATCAAGAAGTCAGCGAGACAGTTGCGTGCCTCGATTCTCTAATTATTAACTGTGTCCCAAGCGCTATTTTTGTTTACTTGTATCTGTTTCTTTCGAGAAACAATCCTCACGGCGGCACTGCACCCGAGTGAAACGCGATGAAATTAACAATGAACCACAATGACGTTAGCGAGACAGTTGCGTGCCTCGATTCTCTAATTATTAACTGTCTCCCAGCGCTATTTTTGTTTAGTTGTATCTGTTTCTTTCGAGAAACAATCCTCACGGCGGCACTGCACCTGAGTGAAACGCGATGAAATTAACAAACAATGAACCACAATGACGTTAGCGAGACAGTTGCGTGCCTCGATTCTCTAATTATTAACTGTCTCCCAAGCGCTAATTTTGTTTACTTGTATCTGTTTCTTTCGAGTAACAATCCTCACGGCGGCACTGCACCCGAGTGAAACGCGATGAAATTAACAATGAACCACAATGACGTTAGCGAGACAGTTGCGTGCCTCGATTCTCTAATTATTAACTGTCTCCCAAGCGCTAATTTTGTTTACTTGTATCTGTTTCTTTCGAGTAACAATCCTCACGGCGGCACTGCACCCGAGTGAAACGCGATGAAATTAACAAACAATGAACCACAATGACGTTAGCGAGACAGTTGCGTGCCTCGATTCTCTAATTATTAACTGTCTCCCAAGCGCTAATTTTGTTTACTTGTATCTGTTTCTTTCGAGTAACAATCCTGAACCACAATGACGGCGGCACTGCACCCTATTTTTGAGTGAAACGCGATGAAATTAACAATGAACCACAATGACGTTAGCGAGACAGTTGCGTGCCTCGATTCTCTAATTATTAACTGTCTCCCAGCGCTATTTTTGTTTAGTTGTATCTGTTTCTTTCGAGAAACAATCCTCACGGCGGCACTGCACCTGAGTGAAACGCGATTAAATTAACAAACAATGAACCACAATGACGTTAGCGAGACAGTTGCGTGCCTCGATTCTCTAATTATTAACTGTCTCCCAGCGCTATTTTTGTTTACTTGTATCTGTTTCTTTCGAGAAACAATCCTCACGGCGGCACTGCACCCGAGTGAAACGCGATGAAATTAACAAACAATGAACCACAATGACGTTAGCGAGACAGTTGCGTGCCTCGATTCTCTAATTATTAACTGTCTCCCAGCGCTATTTTTGTTTAGTTGTATCTGTTTCTTTCGAGAAACAATCCTCACGGCGGCACTGCACCTGAGTGAAACGCGATGAAATTAACAAACAATGAACCACAATGACGTTAGCGAGACAGTTGCGTGCCTCGATTCTCTAATTATTAACTGTCTCCCAGCGCTATTTTTTTTGTTTACTTGTATCTGTTTCTTTCGAGAAACAATAACCTCACGGCGGCACTGCACCTGAGTGAAACGCGATGAAATTAACAATGAACCACAATGACGTTAGCGAGACAGTGCGTGCCTCGATTCTCTAATTATTAACTGTCTCCCAGCGCTATTTTATTTACTTGTATCTGTTTCTTTCGAGTAACAATCCTCACGGCGGCACTGCACCCGAGTGAAACGCGATGAAATTAACAATGAACCACAATGACGTTAGCGAGACAGTTGCGTGCCTCGATTCTCTAATTAATAACTGTCTCCC
>CM040190.1:6521932-6529432 GCA_022606455.1 Callitettix versicolor
TCTTTGCTTTTCTCACTAAAATTTACTGTTATTGATTTATTTTGTTTACAAAAAATTTTAAAGTACGCCATTTTGAAACGGATCAATATATAAGCTGTTTATTTTTCCATATTAAGCCTCCATACGCATGGGGTGCAGACTGGCATCCTATTGAGAGGATTTAGACCTCCCTCGCGGTACCCGAATCTAACACACGCTTACACTTACAACACTACACTTACGACTAACACTTTACACTCACACTTACATTTAGGGAGGCAATAATAGCCTCAATGTGCTTTTCGCCTTAAAATAATAAAAAAAATCCATCAGTTAGTCGAATTTTATTGGTCGAACCGCTCGTTCCAGAGATATAAAATATTTTGTTAAGAAAACAAAATGGCGGCAGCGGGGAAACTGAAGCGTTCTCGTGCACATGTTTATATGAACATTTTCATTAGTTTTGATCTGGGGAACGTTCTCCTTCATTTTTGGACACCTGTATATGAAGATCACGTGATCGATTATCGCGACCACCGTACTGTCTGTCGCCTATACTTCGTATAACGCGAAGGTAGGAAAGTTATTTTGAACTTTTCGGTAAACAAGTTAGCACAACAGCAAATAACGCTCGAGAGTACAACATACTCTTTTGTACGTACTCGAGATGGATTTATTTTTATTTATGGGGGGATGGGAGGGAGGGAGATGAAAAATTCGCGTTTTTGGCGTTACCCCAAAGCCCCATTCTTGGCCATGTCCGTTTCCCGAGCGTGCGCATTGGCGCTCATTTCGTGCCAGTCCGCGACAGACGTCGTTCTGGATTGGCTCATGCAGTGTTTACCCTGAGTGCACTGCGCGATTTTTTTTCTCGCTCACTATACAACGTATATTTACTATACGAAGTATATAACTTCACTATACAACGTATATTTACTATACAAAGTATTAGTATAATTACCTTTACTATACAACGTATATTCACTATACGAAGTATATAACTTCACTATACAACGAATATTCACTATGCAAAGTATATAACTTTACTATACAAGGTATATTCACTATACGAAGCATATAAATTTACTATACAACGTATATTTACTATAAGAAGTATATAACTTTATTATACACCGTATATTCACTATACGAAGTATACAACTTCATTATACAATGTACATTTACTATACGAAGTATATAACTTCATTAAACAACGTATATTCACTATACGAAGTACATAACTTCATTATACAACGCATACTCATTATACTACGTATATAACTTCACTATACGAAGTATATAATTCACTATACAAGTATATTACTTTACTATACAAAGTATATACAAGTATAATTCACTATACGAAGTATATAACTTTACTATACAACGTATATTCACTATACGAAGTATATAACTTCACTATACAACGTATATTCACTATACAAAGTATATAACTTCACTATACAACGTATATTCACTATGCAAAGTATATAACTTTACTATACAAGGTATATTCACTATACGAAGCATATAACTTTACTATACAACGTATATTTACTATACGAAGTATATAACTTTATTATACAACGTATATTCACTATACGAAGTATACAACTTCATTATACAATGTACATTTACTATACGAAGTATATAACTTCATTATACAACGTATATTCACTATACGAAGTACATAACTTCATTATACAACCTATATTCATTATACGAAGTACATAACTTTATTATACAACGTATATTAACTATACGAAGTATACAACTTCACTATACAACGTATATTCACTATACAATGTATATAACTTCACTATACAACGTATATTCACTATACGAAGTATATAACTTTACTTTACAACGTATATTCACTATACGAAGTATATAACTTCACTATACAACGTAGAGTATATTCACTATACAAAGTACATAACTTTTCTATACAACGTATATTCACTATACAAAGTATATAACTTTACTATACAAAGTATATTCACTATACGAAGTATATAACTTTACTATACAACGTACATTCACTATACGAAGTATATAACTTCACTATACAACGTATATAGGAAGTTTGGTAATGGTAGAAAAAAGCAAAAAACAATTTTAAATTTGTTAAATCGGTTTTTACGGTTTAAATAAATACGGTGCAAATACGCCTTGCGTACTTTCTCAAGTGAATTATTTTCCCGAAAAATAGGTCTATATCTCAAAACCGAGATTTAGAGACTTTACTCGTATTTTGGTAATACGTAAACTACCTAACTTATGTCAGCGTATCAAATTTGAAATACAAGAAATTTCGCTGTTCGAGAATAAATTCCTTATCGTAGCCTGCAGAGCGCTCCACTACAGCGCTCGTACATTGTCCGGCAATTTAATCGGTAACCGTAATGTTTACGAGAAATGTAATTGTCAACTTTATTGGAAACTGCACGTTCTTTCTCCACGAAGCAGTTAAAAATGATAGGTTTTACCGTTCAACCAGTACTACAGGAAATAACCAGCAACTAGACTCTCAACGAAGAACCAGAACTCGCCATATTAAAACGGAAGTGAATGGGAAAAAATATTACACATACACATACGTTTTTCGGCCTTTATACAAAGTATCTTTTTACCAAATTTCAAACCAATCGGTCAATACGTTTGGCCAAAACTTCGTAGACACGTTATTGTAATCAGAGGCCGCCATCTTGAAACGGAAGTGAATGGGGAAAAATTGTACACATAAGTCGTTCAGATTTTATGCAAGGTATCTTCTTTCTAAAGACACTCACACACACACACACACACACACACACACACACACACACACACACACACACACACACACACACACACACACACACACACACACACACACACACACTCACACTCACACACATACACACACACACACTCACACACACACACTCACACACATACACACACACACTCTCTCACACACACACACACACACACACACACACACACACACACACACACACACACACACACACACACACACACACACATACACACACACACACACACACACACACACACACACACACACACACACACACACACACACACACACACACACACACACACACACACACACACACACACACACACACACACACACACACACACACACACACACACACACACACACACACACACACACACACACACACACACACACACACACACACACACCTAGTTGTTTTTTTCGCCGGGAAAAAATCATAGTACTCGAAAATCAGGTTCGCGAGCTAAGGGGGAAGATGAAAAACAAATACGTTTTTCTTAAAGTTTGGTCGTCAGAATCTTACAAATTTAAAATAAACATAAATATTTACAAATCCGAAGTTAATGGTTAAGTAGTAAACCGAGAATTGTCACTACCGTGGATGTCACTACAAAAAATCGAATTTTCTTAAGACCGACTTCCACGTTTTGGCCAAATTTAGCCTCCCTAAGTACCCAAACAAAATTTTTAAGTTCCATTTCTTCCAAAAACCGATTCGACATCTATTGAAAAAAAATTATAATCTTATAATAATAGCGACGCTCATCTGTCACGCTAACGTAACACAGCGAATTCCCCAAAATATTTTTTCTTACCTTACAGTTTTTCGAAATTATGATTACACCATCATAATCAGCGCTGAAAATCCAGTATTTTAGCATTTAAATTTTTTAAATTACGTTGAATTAAAATGAATCCTGACCAGTCAAAAAATTTCTTTATATATATATATATATATATATATATATATATAAAGTGAATTTTATACTGTATTAAATATAAATAAATACTGTATTAAATACTGTAAATAAATAAATATTGTATTAAATATATACAGTATTTTAAGGCGAAAAGCACATTGTGGCTATTATCGCCTCCCTAAATGTAAGTGTGAGTGTAAAGTGTTAAAGTCGCATGTGTAGTGTTGTAAGTGTAAGTGTGTGTTAGACTCGGGTACCGTGAGGGACGTCTAAACCCTCTCAATAGGTGCAGCTAGTCTGCACCCCCTGCGGGGATATATATATATATATATATATATATATATATATATATATATATATATTTGTGACCACTCAATATAATTATATGTATAACTATATATTAGTTATTATATCCTATAATATTAAACGAGCAATTTCTGTATGTTTGTATGTACAGCGTATCTCGAAAACGGCTCTAACGAAAGTCACAAAACTTCGTACATAAGGGTTTTGAAGGGTGAACTTCGATCGCGCTAGGTCTCATGCCCGTAAAAAAATCGCAAAATCGCGAATTTCTAGCCTTAAATTTACATGGAGTGTATACCTATATACATTGCCGGTTTTCAGATAGAGAAGTTCATATTCATAGAATCACGTTAGAGCCAAGCGAAAATAAACTTGGATGCACAATGCAGACGTCAATTTCCCGTTAGGCCAGCTTTTGCTATGACAATACATAAGGCCCAAGGACAGACATTTGTATCAGTTGGGATATTCCTACTAACAGCAGTTTTTATGCTTGGAATGCTATACGTAGCTTTCTGCAGAGTTAAAAGGCGAAATGGACTGAAAATTCTCTTGCCCCCAGAAAACACTCGCCACACAAGAAATGTTCGGTCCGACAACAAATATGCAGATCGATGAAAATGTGGAGACTTGGAATTTCCCTGACAACTTTGAAGATTTTGATCGTTTGCATGGTTATTTTTGTTATTTCATTTTCAGAGTTTCATAATGTTTTAATTATCAATATTTTTATATTAATTATTTATTGATTTTTATCACAAAGAGGCTACATTATACAATTTTTTAATACATTTTTTACTGAACGCGTCCACATGTATATACGATTGTTTTGTAAATATTTTGTACGTTATTTAATTTTATTATATTGAACATCATTTAACAAGTTTGATTTCAAAGTATTTCAAACAATTTTCAAAAATAAACAACACGAGCGCAGCTCGGTACCCTGTACCTAATTTTTTTTTTTTTTTTTTTTTTTTTTAACGTCTGACTGGTACCTAATATTAATTAATACGAGGACAAGTAAAAAATTAAAGGGAAATTTAAATTTACCTCCGAATGTCAGCACTGATTGTTCTGCTGTAACTCATAACGTCTATCAGCTGTTCATTGAAAGTATTGTTTTATTGTTAGCTAATTGTGATTGTGTTTAAAAGACTATAAAGAGTTCTTTGTGTGATCGCAAGGAAGAAATGCGAGTGATACATTGGCGAGACAAATGGAGAGGATTAAACATGAGAAAGTTTGTGCAATGTTTATTTATTTAAAGGGATTACATACGACACAACATTTATTTACATGCATCCTATTATAGCTTCACGGATCATCTGTGTTTAGCCTAACAAGCGGATGATTTCCCTGAACAGCTGTTTACAATTTGTTACCAACCTCGTTAACGGTTATGTTTGAAACATTGCACACACAGTGTAGCAACATAAATAATACAGTTATTGCACGCTGCTCAGTTTAATGGGTATTACTCTCATTTACTTAAATGTCACCCTAACTATAAAGGAACTTCAAAAGTGAAATTTTAAAATCCTTAAGTTTAATTTATTAGACTTTTCAATAAAAACAAGCTGATCCTCGTTTAGAGAGGTCATTTTACACACACACACACACACACACACACACACACACACACACACACACACACACACACACACACACACACACACACACACACACACACACACACACACACACACACACACACACACACACACACACACACACACACACACACACACACACACACACACACACACACACACACACACACACACACACACACACACACACACACACACACACACACACACACACACACACACACACACACACACACACACACACACACACACACACACACACACACACACACACACACACACACACACACACACACACACACACACACACACACACACACACACACACACACACACACACACACACACACACACACATAATTTCTAGTGTTAGCAATTTTTATTAAAATTTGATATAAACGTTGATTTCGGTAATTTTTTTTTATGTTTAACGTCCGACTATTGTGCACACTTGGGCTAATGCAGACGATGGGATGATTTATAGCGTATGAAAATGCCAAGCCCTGACCGGGAATCAAACCCGGTTTCTGGGGTGAAAGCCTAGTACGCTATCAACTAGGCCACCGAGGCGGCTCGAGAAAGAGAGAGAGAGAGAGAGAGAGAGAGAGAGAGAGAGAGAGAGAGAGAGAGAGAGAGAGAGAGAGAGAGAGAGAGGGAGAGAGAGAGAGAGAGAGAGAGAGAGAGAGAGAGAGAGAGAGAGAGAGAGAGAGAGAGACAGAGAGAGAGAGAGAGAGAAAGAGATTTTTGTTTTTGTTTTTTTTTGGTGTTTAACGTCCTACTATTGTGCACACTTGGGCTAATGCAGACGATGGGATGATTTATAGCGTATGAAAATGCCAAGCCATCGCCGGTAAATTCACGAACAAGTGCGTTACTTAACAAAATCATCTAGAGTGTTTCAAAATGGTGGTAATGTAAAATCTTAAAAAAAACAAGAACCTTCTATTTGGAACTTTTTACAAAAAACCGCACTGTAGTCAGCGTTAAATTCTGAATAAATCAGCGTTTTAAAATTTCAACATATTTCAAATTTAATATTGAAGATATATAGAATATCTAGATATATTTAAATATAGAATATAGATGTGGGTATAGAATATAGATGTAGATATAGAATATTAGATGTAGGTGTAGAATATAGATGTAGGTATAGAATATCGCCCCAGGGGGTGCAGACTAGCTGCATCTATTGAGAGGATTTAGACGTCCCTCGCGGTACCCGAGTCTAACACACACACACTTACGACTTTAACACTTTACACTCACACTTACATTTAGGGAGGCAATAATAACCTTAATGTACTTTTCGCCTTAAAAAAAATGTATAGACTATTAGAAATAGGTATAGAATATTAGACGTACGTATAGAATATAGATGTAGGTATAGAATATTAGATGTAGGCATAGAATATAGAAGTAGGTATAGAATATAGATGTAGGTATAGAATATTAGATGTAGGTATATAATATAGATGTAGGTATAGAATGTAAATGTAGGTATAGAATATTAGATGTAGGTATAGAATATAGATGTAGGTATAGCATATTAAATGTAGGTATAGAATATTAGATGTAGGTATAGAATATAGATGTAGGTATAGAATATAGATGTAGGTATAGCATATTAGATGTAGGTATAGAATATTAGATGAAGGTATAGAATATAGATGTAGGTATAGAATATCTAGATATAGATTGTAAAAGTTTGTGCTTTACAATGCGTGTACATTAATAATAATTCTACCGATTATTACCGTTAAATATATCAAACGGTACTCATTCAATTATGTAGTTCAGCATTCGACAAAATCAGAATGTAGTGGCTGTGGAACTGTTGGTCAGGGAAAGGAAGAGTTGTAGTCTGCGAGAGAAA
>CM040190.1:6534432-6544432 GCA_022606455.1 Callitettix versicolor
AATTGCAGAAATGTGTGTGTGTGTGTGTGTGTGTGTGTGTGTGTGTGTGTGTGTGTGTGTGTGTGTGTGTGTGTGTGTGTGTGTATGTGAGAAAGAGAGTGTGTGTGTGTGTGTGTGTGTGTGTGAAAGTGTGAGAGAGAGTGTGTGTGTGTGTGTGTGTGTGTGTGTGTGTGTGTGTGTGTGTGTCTGAATGTATATTGAAAAAATGCGAACCAAAATACGGTATTGTATCGTATATATATGTATACGTAAATTGTTATTTTAAGGCGAAAAGCACATTGAGGTTATTATCGCCTCCCTAAATGTAAGTGTGATTGTAAAGTATTAAAGTCGTAAGTGTAGTGTTGTAAGTTTAAGTTTGTTAGACTCGGGTACCGCGAGGGACGTCTAAATCCTCTCAATAGGTGAAGCTAGTTTGCATCCCTGCGGGTATATATATATATATATATATATATATATATATATATATATATATATATATAAATCAACAACGTCGTAGATCGCACAAGTCAGAATAGACCTACATGACGCAGGAATAGACTCAACAGATGTTGAAGATAGACACGCATACAGGAGAAAGATGCTCAGTTGGAAGGTCCCAGAGAATGAAATCCCAAAGAGAGCAGGGGTAAAATGGACGGAGGAGCGGAAGAGGATCCATGGGGACAGGATGAGGGAGGTGTGGAGGATTAGAAGGAACAAGACATGAGTCGGAGTGCTTTGCGTGATCCAACAGGGTCTATGCGCAGATAATATATATATATATATATATATATATATATATATATATATATAGAGAGAGAGAGAGAGAGAGAGAGAGAGAGAGAGAGAGAGAGAGAGAGAGAGGGAGGGAGAGAGAGAGAGAGAGAGAGAGTTTGTAAATATATTCCAAGGAGTTACAATATTTATTGTAAATTCATCAAAAATATTACCAACAAACATAACTTCAACGAAATATCATTACCTAATGAACAGCTGTGTTGATAAATAGTCTGTTTAGGTGAACGTTACCGCGTTCCCCACATCATCATGCGTGACATTTTTTCCGTTATCATAGCCTAAATATTATTTCTCGAGTCAACATATAATTTTTGCAGCACGTACTATTCGTACAGGCATAAATAAGGAATTTCTAGAAAATTTTGTTAACCGCTTTCTGACATTGCAAAACGATTTCGCGCTAAAACTTACTGTTTGTGGAAAATTTTAACATAAAGTACACTTTTAACTGTCATAGGTAAAACGGCATCATGGATGCGCATGCGCGGCATCACAAATCAGACAATTTTTTGTATATTTTACAAAGCTTATTAATCACGAATAGAAAATTCCATTAAAAAATGCACTTTTTAGCATAACTTGCTTAGAACGATTGCAATATTTATTTAAACATCGTTAAACTTATAGGTTATGTGGTCCTACTGACAGTCCCCTATCCCTGCCCGTCGTACAAGCCGGGACAAGCATTTCGAATACCAAACACATGTTTTGGACACTGTTTTTACACAAATATATTTGTGATTTTTCCTTCCATCGTGCATTTATTGTTAATAAGGATATCACAAAATACGAAGTACATTTTAAAGTCATTTTAAAATACGAAGTACAGTTAGAGGTTATCAAACATGTCTTTTCAATTCACTAGACGACAGTTACCTATTAAAATTACGTTTGCTATCACTATAAACAAGTCGCAGGGACAAACAAAGAGCAGGATTGTGTTTACTAATGCCGTCTTTACTCACGGAAAATTGTACGCAGCCTTTTCAAGGGTAACTAAATCAACTTGTTTGTATCCGTTAAAGAAAATGAAAATACTAATTCAAAAGGCTGTGCTTACTTTCATAGTGCGAAATTTCGCACGGGCCTACTAGTATTATATTTATTCAATCTAACAAACTGACAAGTCTGTGTTGACTGACGTCTTTGTAACTTGTGTATCATGATAGCGCCGTCTCGCGTCACGTGACGACCTATTTTCTTAACAGAAATCTGCCTCCTCGTTGCCAGTCGTTGCCCACAAGGAAGCAGTTGCAAAGCGTCAAACACTCGGAACAGCCTCAGCCTTAAAGTGTATAAATAACGCATTACGCAAGGAGTGTGTACAGTTACATACGCAAATGTATCGCTTCAAGCGTCAGGTGTGATCGGCATGTAGCCACGTGACCTGATAACACGTGCCGCTAGCGTTCATTCGTTAAAACTGAAACAGTCTTGCAGTGATCACGAGTTCAGTGTTGAAGGATTATTGGAAAAATATTTTTGTAGATTTTTAGGTTATGAACATAGACATATTTGTAACATTTGAAGAAGTTACCGTGATTGTCACGTGATCTGACTTTCCGTTACACTAAACTATATCCGAGTTGTCTTTCTCTTGAATTCAATGCAAATAAGAAACGAATATAGAAACATACTGAAGAACACCTTTGTTACGGAAACGGGCAGCAGGTGTAAAAGGTGTGTTCAGAAAGTAACGAGAATTTTTAAATTTCGCGGGCTTGGAAGGTCCGATTGTCAAATATTTTTTTTATTATTTGGTACACATGCCCTTGAAGTATGATAAAACTTTCAGCTGTTTTCATTGTTGACTTTGTCTGTGACAGCCACTAAGGTTAGACGTGTTTTTATGAGCTCGGCGATTTTCGTTTGTTAAAAGAAATGGATCAAAGAAGTTGTATCAAATTTTGCGTAAAAAATGGAATAAAGTGTAACAAAGTGTGTGAAATGTTAACAAAGGCCTATGGTGAGTCTGCTATGAGTAAAGCAAGAGTTTACGAGTGGTATAAGCGTTTCAAGAAGGCCGTGAAGACGTTGAAGATGACGAACGCCCTCGACGCCCCAGCACATCAACAACCGATGAAAACGTGGAAAAAGTGAAAGAAATGGTTATGAACAATCGCTGAATCACAATTAGAGAGGTCGCTGATGATGTTGGCATATCGATTGGATCATGTCATGACATTGTTTCCAGTGTTTTGTGTATGAAACGCGTGGCAGCAAAATTCGTTCCAAAATTGTTGAACATTGAACAAAAACAGCGGCCAGTGGAAGTTGCTCAGGAGTCACTAAATGAAGTCAACGACGATGCAGAATTACTGAAACGTATTATAACAGGTGACGAAACATGGGTTTACGGATATGCGTCGAAACTAAGGCTCAATCATCCCAGTGGAGGCATTCTGGCTCGCCAAGACCGAAAAAGGCTCGACAAGTGCGGTCGAACGTGAAGGTTATGCTCACTGTGTTCTTCGATATTAATGGCATAGTGCATCATGAATTCCTGCCACCAGGTGAAACGGTCAATAAGGAGTACTACCTACAAGTTCAACGCCGTTTGCGTGAAGCAATCCGGAAAAAACGCCCGGATCTGTGGGAAAACAATTCATGGCTTTTGCACCACGATAATGCACCAGCTCACACTTCATCGCTTGTTCGTGAATTTTTAGCCTAAAACAGTACTGTAACGATGCCCCAGCCTCCATATTCGCCAGATATGGCTCCGTGTGACTTTTTCCTATTTCCAAAAATAAAGAGAACCTTAAAGGGCCGTCGTTTTACAGCCGTAGATGACATTAAAAGCGCATCGCTGAAAGAACTAAAGGCTATCTCGAAGATCGAGTTTGAGAAGTGTTTCGAGGATTGGAAGAAGCGCTGGTACAAGTGCAAAATCTCTAATGGGGACTATTTTGAAGGCGGAAACATCAATGTGGAAGAATAAATAAATATTTTGTTCAAAAAATTTAATTTCTTGTTACTTTCTGAAGACACCTCATATATACAGATTACAAATGACATAGATTTGAAGATTTTTATGAAACTACCTGTTTTTTGATTCCCCAAGTTAAAAAATTGGATTTTACTTGTCTGTGCGTCTGTGTGTCCGTCTCACATCTGCAGATTAAACTAATTGACCAATTGCGAAGGAACTTAATATATTTGTAATTTAATTTAAACACAAAATCGTTCAAGGCCTGATTTCACCCAAATACGCTTTAAGAATAACAAAAATCGGCTTTATAATTTTGATACACACACACACAAAAAAATAGGTACACTATATATATATATATATATATATATATATATATATATATATATATATATATATATATATATATATATATATATATATATATATATATGTATGTGTGTGTGTGTGTGTGTATATATATACATAAAGAAATTTTTGACTGGTCAGGATTAATTTTAATTCAATGTAATTAAAAAAATTTAAATGCTAATATATTGGATTTTCAGCGCTGATTACGATGGTCTAATCATAATTTCGAAAAACTGTAAGATAAGAAAAAATATTTTGGGGAATTCGCTGTGTTACGTTAGCGTGACAGATGAGCGTCGCGATTATTATAAGATTACAATTTTTTTTCAATAGATGTCGAATCGGTTTTTGGAAGAAACGGAACTTAAAAATTTTGTTTGGGTACTTAGGGAGGCTAAATTTGGCCAAAACGTGGAAGTCGGTCTTAAGAAAATTCGATTTTTTGTAGTGACATCCACGGTAGTGACAATTCTCGGTTTACTGCCTAACCAATCACTTCGGATTTGTAAATATTTATGTTTAGTTTAAATTTGTAAGATTCTGACGACCAAATTTTAAGAAAAACGTATGTTTTTCATTTTCCCCCTTAGCGCGCGAACCTGATTTTCGAGTACTAAAATTTTTACCGGCGAAATACCCAACTAGGTGCGCGCGCGCTCGTGTGTGTATGTATGTATGTGTGTGTGTGTGTGTGTGTGTGTGTGTGTGTGTGTGTGTGTGTGTGTGTGTGTGTGTGTGTGTGTGTGTGTGTGTGTGTGTGTGTGTGTGTGTGTGTGTGTGTGTGTGTGTGTGTGTGTGTGTGTGTGTGTGTACGTAGTAAAAAAACAACTAAAAGTAAAATATACAAACAGTTTATACTTCAAATTGGGACATACACTCTCGGACAGCTGTATCTCAGACAAACAGTGAACTTGTGATGCAGGAAACTCTTTATGTGACTTAAGGACCTTAAATGGGATGATACAGCGTATAAATATCCAACAGCAGGAAGCTTGAAACACTGGCAACAAAAAGATAGAATATCTGGCCAGAAGTCACATGTTAAGGACGCCACAAGGTTGTGTCAAGGTTCCCCTTCTCTTTCTTTATTCTATTGTTCCTTTGTTGAACAAGTGAGACTGTCGCTCTCTTCGATTATACTGTACTACATTATTGGCACAATAACGTTGCACAACCTTTCCTATATACATTCATACGTAAGAAACGAATAAATTCCTTAAGCTGAAGAACTAGGTAGGTACTTCTGCCATAGATTGTTACTATCTCAATTTGATTGTGTGTGTGTGTGTGTGTGTGTGTGTGTGTGTGTGTGTGTGTGTGTGTGTGTGTGTGTGTGTGTGTGTGTGTGTGTGTGTGTGTGTGTGTGTGTGTGTGTGTGTGTGTGTGTGTGTGTGTGTGTGTGTGTGTGTGTGTGTGTGTGTGTGTGTGTGTGTGTGTGTGTGTGTGTATGTGTGTGTGTGTGTGTGTGTGTGTATATATATACATACATACATACATACATATATATATATATATATATATATATATATATATATATATGTGTGTGTGTGTGTGTGTGTGTGTGTGTGTGTGTGTGTGTGTGTGTGTGTGTGTGTGTATATATATATATATATATATATATATACACCCAACAACGAGACTTGCCAACACAATCCTTAAGTATATACAAGGAGTCAAATCAACAACGTCGTGGATCGCACAAGTCAGAATAGATCTACATGACGCAGAAATAGACTCAACAGACTCTGAAGACAGGCACGCATACAGGAGAAAGATGCTCGAAAGATGCTCGGTTGGAAGGTCCCAGAGAATGAAATCCCAAAGAGAGCAGGGGTAAAATGGACGGAGGAGCGGAAGAGGATCCATGGGGACAGGATGAGGGAGGTGTGGAGGATTAGAAGGAACAAGACATGAGTCGGAGTGCTTTGCGTGATCCAACAGGGTCTATACGCAAATAATAATAATAATAATAATAATATATATATATATATATATATATATATATATATATATATGTGTGTGTGTGTGTGTGTGTGTGTGTGTGTGCGTCATTTGCCCGTATTTCGAGACCACCTTCTATCAAACAATAATTTTAAACAAAAGACTATTTTGGATTTTTTTAAAATGTAAGGTTTTTATGTTATAAACACTATAAAAGTTTTGGAGCTCGTTAAGGGCACTGGAGTCGGTTTAAGGTGAAGTGATAGGGTACAGAAAAAGCTTTAAGCTGACGTGTCGGGCCAATAGAGCTATTGTTAATCCCCACAAAAGAAGCCTGGAGACCGCGTGGTAATCAGGGTCCGCTAATTAAGTATTTCCTTAGCCACGCAGCCTTGGGTCGGGAAGAAGGGATCTAACACGATAAGATAGATGAAGAAAGGTCACATCCAGCTAGGGAACCTCAGGACTGCCAACGTGTGAGCTGAGGAAAACTTTATTAAAAAAATCATGTAAAGTTCCACAAGAAACTGTTGAGGAATGAGCAATTGATAGTGTATCAAGTGCGTGTACTTCATCGTGGGATATCCTGAATATACAACACTATACAGTGATCAAAATAATAACAGCGATTCTCTAAAAATTTAAATTTAAAAAAATCACATGTTTTTAACTTGCTTCCTTGAAAATCGGATATTACCGTAGCGTTAATTATCTCTTTATTTGTTTCACCCAACTTTGGGGTACACTAAATCATCACTTTTTAATGTTCTGTGCCTTCCTCGTAGCCCAGTATTGCTTTATTCGTTGTGATCTTGCTTTTCTTTCTTCGTCAGAGATTTGGATCGTTCGCTTGGATTTGACTTTGCCTTGGAACCGTTGCTTCTTGTCCTTGGTTATTGTTTTGGCTGTTCTGTCCATGAGCATAGTGTCAGTGATCTGCAGTTCTGTTATGTCTTTCTTCGTTTCTCTAAACCAAAGTGGTTTGGCTCTTCTACTGCGAAAGTAGTCAAATATTGTTTTGGTTAGCGTTAATTTTATTATTTTTTTGTTTTTGTTTAACGTCTGACTATTGTGCACACGAGCTAATGCAGACGATGGGATGATTTATAGCGTATGAAAATGCCAAGTCCTGGCCGGGAATCGAACCCGGGTCCTCCTCGGGATGAAAGCCCAGTACGCTATCAACTAGGCTGCCGAGGCGGCGCGTTAAAATTAGCATTTACAATTTTCATATTCGTAGAAAATACTCAGTGAATCCAAACTTCCGCGCACGATGGCCGCTTCAACAGCTGATTTTCCAAAAGAAATTCGCTAACAATAAAAACTGTGTTTAAACATTCGAAACTAACATTACGGTTGCCTAGCCAAAGTAAAGAAATGTCCTCCATTTTGTCCGGCGCCGGCTGTTGAACCTTGGTCTCTTCAACTTGAACCAAATTTATTTAAGCCTTCAAATAGCTCTGGCCTTAACAGTGCGTTAACCGGAGTTGACAGATTGTTGCGTGTCTTCCAATAGCCTTTACGAGCTACAAGATCACGTGACCAGTCATGCGCAATGCACGAGGCGATTTCGAAGCCATTTTTAGTAGAAGTATTGATCTGGCAATTTTATACATACACGGCACGACATACTTGTAGATCAAGTTTGTCACGACAATTTTTTTTTTACAATTCTTATAATATAGAAAGTAAAATTTGTCTCCGAAAATATGCAAAACAGAATTTTATTTTAAGGCGAAAAGCACATTGAGGCTATTATCGCCTCTCTAAATATAAGAGTGAGAGTAAAGTGTTAGTCGTAAGTGTAGTGTTGTAAGTGTAAGTGTGTGTTAGACTCGGGTACCGCGAGGGATCCCTCGATAGGTGCAGTTAATACCCCCCCCCTGCGAGGTATAATATATTTACGACGATGGGATGATTTATAGCGTATGAAAACACCAAGCCCTGGCCGGGAATCGAACCCGGTCCTCGGGGTGAAAGCTCAGTACGCTATCAACTAGGCCACCGAGGCGGCTGTTAAAGTCATAAGTTTAGTGTTCTAACACGCACTTTTAGTCGTAAGTGTAGTGTTGTAAGTGTAAGTGTGTGTTCGACTCAGGTACCGCGAGGGACGTCTAAATCCTCTCAATAGGTGCAGCTAGTCTGCAACCCCCTGCGGGGACAAAGTAGAATAGTTCCCAATCTCACCGTAGAAACAATAGAGGCTACCCAGAAAACAACAATCATCATTTTGCCAAGAGTTTGGAACTACATTCTAAAATATTTCGGAAATTAATATCTGTGCAAATCTAGGTTAGCAAAAACTTTTAAAAAGAACGAAGTCCCCATAGCCTCGTACCAGAAAAGAACAGGAACAAACATAGCCTCCAACGGGGTGTCGGAATTGCGTAATTGTTGACTACGAAGTTTTTATTGACAAGTTTAGGAATGTGACCTCTGAATGAAGTTTTGGCTGCCACTCAAACACCCCTGCCCCCATTCAAGATCACAATTACTTAATTAATGCATTGCGCATGCGCACAAGAACGACCTTCAGGTTATCTTAGTATAGCAGCTGTTTTGACGTGCAAAGCTGATTTCTATTATAGATTACCTCCGCGTAACGAGCCAGTAACGCGGCCGTACAGAACGTCAGGCTCCAGAGAGGCGCGACAAATTAAAAACAAATAATCACGACACGCAGCTGTCTCGCTGACGTGTTGTAAGCGAATTTCCAAAAGAACTTTTCTTTTTCTCGCTATTTTTTCAAATTCCTATTTCATAATCATAGCAAGCATTTAAATCTGTATATATTAGCGTTTTAAACTTTAAAATTACAATTACGCAACGTTGATTATGACGATATTAGATTTTCAAAAATATTTAAGACAAAAAAATAATAAAGTTCTTATAGTTTGAAATAGCAGCCAAATTTTGAAAATTTTTAAGGAATTTTAAGGAATTTAGGAATTTGCTAGTTAACGACCTTGTCCAAGCTATTACCAAAAATTCATTTTAGTGTTAATAAAATAGGACTATAATTGCCAACATGAGCGTGCTAAAACACACACACACACACCCTACATAAACAGGCTCACGTTTGCAATTTTAATTCATTTTTTTATTCATATTTGATTTGACAAAAAATCCATTTTTTCACAAGTGTGTGTGTGTGTGTGTGTGTGTGTGTGTGTGTGTGTGTGTGTGTGTGTGTGTGTGTGTGTGTGTGTGTGTGTGTGTGTGTGTGTGTGTGTGTGTGTGTGTGTGTGTGTGTGTGTTGCGTGCGCGTGTGTGTGTGTGTGTGCGTGTGTGTGTGTGTGTGTGTGTGTGTGTGTGTGTGTGTGTGTGTGTGTGTGTGTGTGTGTGTGTGTGTGTGTGTCTATTTTAAAGGCCCTCAAAAAGTGTTTTTAGGATCGGTGTTTACTGCAAGATCGCAGGACTAATGGGTCTTACAAGTACAGTAATATTGAAAAAATGATTTTTTTAAAAGATGTGGTAAAAAAATCAAAGTTCACGGCGGCCAGGGTTTATATTTTTATTTTTTTTCTAAATACAAAAATATTCAAATAATAAAATTCCGTTTGTGAAGTTTGTAATTTTCTTATTTTTTTTTAGAAAAAAACGCTTCCATTAGGGCCTACGTCAGCGAGACAATTGCGTTTCGCGGTAAATTTTGTTCGTTTTCATATCGTCTCCATAAACCTCCACTCTGCTCCCGTTCCGTCCCACCCAGAAGACGAAGACGAAGACGAAGCGTCCAAGCGGAAATAAACGGGTCAAAACTCGGCCAACAGAAATAACTTTAAATTTAAAAATATGAATTTGTTGCAAGTTACGCTTGGTAACACTGTCCACCTGTCGTTCGGGATGTTGGCACGCCTGTTAGCAGCCACTGCCAGCACAATACGTGCTTCCGTCAAGACGACGAAATTTATCTGGCTCTCTATACAATATATATAAATTTACCTCGAATTTAACGCTCGCAGAAAATAATTTTGTACCCGAGCTGCGATCAGG
>CM040190.1:6546932-6549432 GCA_022606455.1 Callitettix versicolor
TTCCAATCGCGGCTTCGCCCACGAAACTTAAACTGTTTCAGTAGTGTAATTTAGAAACAGAAAAACTATATTAATAAAACCGTGATTTACAGTGAATATGAAAAAATATTATAACCTGAATATGTTGTTTTATTGTCTTCAAATACAAACATTTATACCTCTTTTATATTTTTGTCAGGTTGGGTGATGAATTTTGGGGGGGGATGCTGGACTGGGTAAGTAGTTTAACGGCGTCAAAATAAAATTTTTGCAATTCATTCTTAGTGCACCTTGACATTGTTTCAAGTCTCTAGCTATAATAGTCTCGGCTGTACGTTGATTATTAAAGTTGGACAGGGTAAGTATTTCAGTAGAGTTAAAATAATTTTTTTTCTAAAATCTCAGTGCATCTCAACATTGTTGTAAGAACGTACCCTGAAAATTTCAAGACTAGTTACAAAAGTCTGGGCTGTACGTTGATTATTAAAGTTGGACTGGGTAAGTAGTTTAATGGCGTTAAAATCAAATTTGTGCAAAATCCTTTCTTAGTGCACGCCTACAGGTAACATAAATGTACCCTGAAAATTTCAAGTCGCTAGTTAAAATAGTTTTGGCTCTGCGTTGAATATGATTCAGTCAGTCAGTCAGTCAGGACATTGCTTTTTATTTATATAGATAATAGATATAATAATCGCAGCACTCAGCTGTCTAGTTCACGTAATACAAGCGAATATCCAAAAGTATTTTTCTTTGTGTTACTCTTTTTGAAATTTTGATTTCACTCGCCGTCGTGATCAGCACTAAAATCTGCATATATTAGCATTTTAAACTTTAAATTTACATTAAAAATACGAAATGAACGCTGACCGCAGTCGACAGTTTCTTAATTTCGACGGGTTTTGTAAAGTCACAATTTTAACTTTTGCTGTTTTTAACGCTGATTACGGTGGTGGGATCGGCTTTTCAATAAAAAAACAAAAGGAAAACGTTACGAATTTTCAAAAATTTGAAACTGCCGCCATTTTGGAACTTTTAAATATCGCTGTGTCTACGAGTGCGCATTGAGGTGCGAGGATCGTTTAAGCCTCAAGCACTCGCGTCACTTTGAGCAAAGTATGCCATCGTGGTTGGACCACGGACTTGTCCATAGCTTATAACAGTTAAGACTAACGAGGTCGAGGGATCAACGTTAACTTAAGGGTAAAGCGACGGGAGTAACTGCGGCTAGAACCAACAACCTGGACTGTGTGAAAAATAGCTCATTTCCATTGGAAAATTAGCTATTGGAGCGGGTCCTTAAAATGAGCGCCTACCGTGAAGTCTAGATTACGTTTTGAGCGGGTCGTTCTTTTAAATGCAGATTTTAACGCTAATTGAACCGGCGAAATTCGTTCAACAGTTTCAAAATGGCGGTCATTAAAAAAAAATATAAAAAATTTTAATTTCTTTGTTCTAAAAACAATTCGCAATAACAAATAAATAATATAATAATAATCAATGTACCTAGT
The DNA here is from genome assembly GCA_022606455.1 of Callitettix versicolor. Taxonomy (NCBI): domain Eukaryota; kingdom Metazoa; phylum Arthropoda; class Insecta; order Hemiptera; family Cercopidae; genus Callitettix; species Callitettix versicolor. Next base: position 6,548,420 of record CM040190.1, read on the forward strand.
GTTTACTAACATTTTGTTGTTTTTTCTTTTTTTTGGTGTTTAACGTCCGACTATTGTGCACACTTGGGCTAATGCAGACGATGGGATGTTTTATAGCGTATAAAATGCCAAGCCCTGGCCGGGAATCGAACCCGGGTCCTCGGGGTGAAAGCCTAGTACGGTATTAACTAGGCCACCGAGGCGGCTAAAGTGTTACTAACAAATTTTTAATTGGAAAAAGACTACTGTAGCATAAATAACCCAAACTCGTGACCTTGAAATGAACGCGGTCCTGACGTCTAGAACACGTATAGCGCTTATTACGAACATATTTTAGCGCTTATTACGATGGTGAAATCAGCGAAACAGTTGAGTGCTGCAATTATTTAACGTAAAAAACGCGCAATTCAGCGTCATTTGTTTCCCTTCCCGAGTGAACCGGCCCTAAACACCTGTTCACAGTTAACCTTAAAATACTCGCATGTAGGCGACACACAACGCTGCACCCGAGCGCTGTGGGAACTAACTGTTGTCTCACAATTAAAGCAACAATGGACCGAGACCTTTCTCTTTTATCGCACTTAATGTCAAACAGCTGTCACTGAATCGCTCAAACAATTATTGGTAATGTGTAGAAACGAACGGGTCTTCCGGGAGGAATTACCTAACATCTGTAACGTTCCCCGTGAGCGGTTCATCTAATGAGGCGGGAGCGGTGTGATTTGTAACGCGTTAATTACTCGTTAGATAGCTTACAAGATAAAATATTAGCTCATTAAACACGGTGTTTGATTAAAAAATATATAAACACTAATTGCGACCATATACACCATTGAATGAGTGATTTGAAATTTACGTCATTCTCTGTTCTGGAGTAGTCCCGCAGGAGGGTGCAGACTAGCTGCACCTATTGAGAGGATTTAGACATCCCTCGATGTACCCGAGTCTAACAACCACTTACGACTTTAACACTTTACATTCACAATTACATTTATGGCGATAATAGCCTCAATGTGCTTTTGCCTATATATATA
>CM040190.1:6554432-6581932 GCA_022606455.1 Callitettix versicolor
CAAATAGAACGCGACGTTGCCGGATTGAACTTTTAGCTTCTGTTAAAACAGCGAATTGTCTAAGATTAGTTTTTTTTTTTTTTTTTTTTTACCGTCCGACTATTGTGCACACTTGGGCTAATGCAGACGATGGGATTATTTATAGCGTATGAAAATGCCAAGCCCTCGTCGGGAATCGAACCCGGGTCCTCGGGGTGAAAGCCTAGTACTCTATCCACTAGACCACCGAGGCGGCTTAGATTAGTTGAAAAATCAACAATGGAGATAGCAGTTTACTTGGTGTAGTGATGTAAGCGAATTTACAAAAACAATTTTCTATATGGTATGGTATTTTTAATTCACCATTATAATCAACATTTTTTTTCAAGGCGAAAAGCACATTGAGGCTATTATCGCCTCCCTAAATGTAACTGTGAGTGTAAAGTGTTAAAGTGGTAAGTGTAGTGTTGCAAGTGTAAGTGTGTGTTAGACTCGGGTACCGCGAGGGACGTCTAAATCCTCTCAATAGGTGCAGCTAGTCTGCACCCCTCTGCGGGGATAATCAACATTATAATCTGCATATATAATCATTTTACACTTTCAAATTGCAGTGGATATACTAATTGAACCCTGACCGCCATCATATTTCTTAACTTCCACGGTTATTGAAAATTCGAAATGCTACAAGTTTATGCAGCTTTCAACGCTGATTACGATGATGAAATAAGATCTTAGAAATATTTATGTAAAAAAAGTTAAGATTTTTTGAAGATTTGAAATGGTCGCCATTTTGAAACTGTAGAACGAAATTCGCTGGTTGACAAATTTGACCGAACTATTATCAAAATCTATTTTTGAGTCAAGTTTAAATCAAATCGGACAAAATTTCGAACATGAGCTAGCTTAACACACACACACACACACACACACACACACACACACACACACACACACACACACACACACACACACACACACACACACACACACACACACACACACACACACACACACACACACACACACACACGTGTATATATATATATAATTTTTTTTTTTTTTTTTCCGACTATTGTGTACACTTGGGCTAATGCAGACGGTGGGACATTATATATATATATATATATATATATATATATATATATAATTTTTTTTTTTTTTTTTTTTAACTTCCGACTATTGTGCACTTGGGCTAATGCAGACGGTGGGATGATTTATAGCGTATGAAAATGCCAAGCCCTCGCCGGGAATCGAACCCGGATCCTCGGGGTGAAAGCATATATATATATATCGTGAAAGCATATACATATATGAAAGCAGATCTCGTTTTAAAAAACCCGAATTCTTCTGTACAAAATTAAATATTCAAGAACTAAACACAAAATATGGTAAGATAAACAGAGTCAAGCACTTCAAATATCTGGGAGAAATTCTTGAACCCACAGGTGGCGAGAAGGCTGCGCAAAAGGTTCGGCTACTGAGAATGAAGAGGGCTCTTGGTATAACACGTGATATCTACAATAAGAGATGTATGTCGACGCACACAAAAATCAGACACTACAACACAGTCATAAAACCGGAGGTATTATATGCAAGCGAGACGCTAGCACTCCACACAAAAGCTACCATGGAGGATATTTTGAAGGAAGAACGCAAAATCTTGAGGAAGATCTTGGCCCGAGATTAACAGAAGATGGATACAGGTTGCACTCCCGGAAGATCACAGAGAAGATATCGAACCTGGTAGCAGATATCAGAAGAAGGAGGCTTCGGTTCTATAGACACATCAATAGACTCCCAACAACGAGACTTGCCAACAGAATCCTTAAGTATATACAAGGTGTCACATCAACAACGTCGTGGATCGCACAAGTCAGAATAGACCTACATGACGCAGGAATAGACTCAACAGATGTTGAAGATAGACACGCATACAGGAGAAAGATGCTCGGTTAGAAGGTCCAAGAGAATGAAATCCCAAAGAGAGCAGGAGTAAAATGGACGGAGGAGCGGAAGAGGATCTATGGGGACAGGATGAGGAGGTGTGGAGGATTAGAAGGAACAAGACATGAGTCGGAGTGCTTTGCGTGATCCAACAGGGTCTATGCGCAAATAATAATAATAATAATAATATATATATATATATACATATACATACATACATATATAAATTTAAACGCCAGTCGCAAAAAGTGGTCTAGAGGACAGGATCGGTGCTCATTTCATGGTCCCATGATTCCATGATTGGATCTTACCACGATGGCCGCATCAAGGCTCATTTACCAGTGTAAACTGTCTAATATGGTACGGCGTTGTGTGTATACCTTAAGCTTTACACATCTGTGTTGCAAACTGTATAAGCGTAGAAATACAGGGGCACTTGTAAGGCTGTAGCAGCATTTAACGGGATTTATGAAATTCGATACTGACATTAAACGAAGCCAACGCGGTGAGGGGTGAACGACCCTAAAATAAAATCGCAGCACACAGCTGTCTCGCTGAAGTGATAGAAGCGAATATCCAAAAGTATTTTTCTTTATCTTATCCTTTTTGTAATTCTTATTCCACCAACAAATCAGCATTAAAATCTGTATGTATTAGCACTTTAAAATTACAAATTTCATTGAAAACACAAAAATGAAACCCTGTTGGCTGTCAAATTAATTTTTTTAATGTAAACGAATTTTTTTTAATTAAAAAGGCTAATTTATGCAGTTTTGAACGCGGATTACGATGGTAAAATTTTATTTCAAAACCAATTTAAAATGGAAAGGTTAAGAATTTTTAAAGTTTTGAAATGACCGCCATTTTGAAACTTTTGAAGTAATGTCTCAACAATGTAGAATTTGGAACAATTATATACATACATACATACATACATATATACATACATACCAACATTTTAACTACTTCTCAAAAAGGGATCTAGATGTCAGAATCTGTGCTCATTTCAAGGTCTCGGGTCTGGGCCTTACCATGATGGCTGGTCCAATAGTTCATTTTTCCAATGGAAATTTGCTAAAAACACTTCAAACTTAAATAGCTAATTTGGAGTTTTAAATGCTCATTATGAAAATAAAATTATATTTTCAAAAAAATTGAATATTTTTTTCAATTTTAAAATTTAATATATATAAATATAAATATATATATATATATATATATATATATATATATATATATATATATATATATTTGTCATCGAACTGACGTTCGCCATTTTAGTCCGGTTTTAAACTTGGCATACTAAATGTTTTTGTTAGTAGGTTAAAACTGTCAACCAGCGAAATTAGTTTAACAGTTTCAAAACGGCGGCCATCTCAATTTTTTAAAATTCATAACGTTCTTATCTCAAATTTTTTCTGAATAACATAATGCAATTTAAAAATTTAAATGGCCTCAAAGCCAGATTTGAATGCTGATTACGACATTGAAATCAAAATATCAAAATAGGAAGTTCGCTTCCATCACGTCATCGAGACAGTATCATAAAGTATACGGAGGCAAACATAAAGTATAAAGAATAAAGTATAAGTATAACGCATAACGTACGAGTATAAATAGTGTACGGAGGCATACTTAAAAGTGATTGCAACCACATTCAGGAGCCTAACTACGTGCCCATTTCGTATCACTGTCATGTAACCCTACTCAAGCATTCCTGTATGACAGCTCACACACCTGGCCTCTGTCTGGTGCCTGTTTCTGAAAGCATTTAGGCATTTAGGCTAGTAATCCTATTTACAATACAAATATTACTAATAGTTCAAATAATAGACCACGCAGTGTGTTCTCAATTGCCTGGCCACCGCGCACGTACATGCTTTAACGCCCTCGTAACGTTCCGCTAATTTAACCGGTTACTGTAATATTTAGCGAAAATATTACCGGACACACTTTATTGTAGATTTTACACTTTTTCTCCACGAAGCGTTCAGAACCGTGATAGAACAGCCGTCCAGCCAGTATTACACGAAATCATCTACACTCATCGTTTAATCAAGGGCCGCCATCTTGAAACGGAGTAAACGGGAAAAAACTTAAGATACGTCGTTCGGACTTTATAGCAAAGTTCCTTCGTAACACACATACGCACGCGCGCGCGCGTTAAACACAAAAAAACCGACTTTAACACTTTACATGTCTCGGTGGCCTAGTTGATAGCGTACTAGGCTTTCACCTCGAGGACCGGGGTTCGATTCCCGGCCAAGGCTTGGCATTTTCATACGCTATAAAGCATCCCATCGTCTGCATTAGCCCAAGTGTGCACAATAGTTAGAAGTTAAACAAAAAAAAAAAAAAAAATCCTTCGGCAAAAAATCAACATCAGTCAGTTGATTGCAGTGCCTGGGGTTGAACAAATCCCTTCCTCTAGAATATAATCTAATCATATTTCAAAATAAATCGGTCAACGCGTTAGGCCAAAACTGCGTAACAAACACAAAAACTAATTGCCGAACGGTTGTGTCAATTAGTCCAATTTCAATAAACAGTATTTCTAGAAACTAAAATAATAGTTACTACAATAACCATTACTAGTAGCGGTTGATAAACTTTTACCAGTTAATTTATACTGTGTAAGTGAAAATCTTTCTGAAGTACAAGTATCTACACTGATTAACCTGTTATTTACTAGATAAAACATACTTATTTATATAGAATATAGTCCAGCCACTTAGTAAACTGGCCTGCGCGAGAATTTCTCGCGCATGTAGGAGAATTCCACTCCAACAGTCCAATGACACAGTGTCTGCCAATCTATATCTAGAAACTGTTACTACCCAACGGTAGTGAAGGAAAAGGGGCTGAGTTATGGTGAGGGAGTGGGGACTCGACCTCTCACTCGCACATTTTTTCTCTTTTTTTTCCACTGGTGTTCTTAGCAGGCCGTTTTCTAAGCGGCTGACCTATAGTAAAACATAATATACAGTGTAACGGGTTAAAAATTAACCCGGTTACTAAAACGCACGGCGGGTCCTACGTAGCCTGATATCAGGCAGAAAACCGTACAAAGGTCAGTTGGTGATGGCTACCATTAGCTACACTGGAAAGAACCGCTCGATCAGAGTTCTGGAACACGACTGTCTAAGAACGGGTTTCTGCGCATGCGCGGCGCTCAACAGTACAAAAGCACGCAGCTGTGGATGCGAAAGGGCAAAACTTTCAAAAAATCTAGCTTCGCGAGCAGAAGGCTCCAAACACGTGCATCTGTCAGCCATTGTGACAGATCCCGCTCCCCCACTACGATACAGAAAAAGGCCTCTGTATCTAGTCTACGAACCCCCATGAAGTGGCTCATGTGAAAACGCATAGTCACTCTTCTACAAAACACACCTTCAAACATCCAAGTCCAACCCACATCTTCATTCCTCACATAGACAAGACGCAATAAAGCCACTTACATTACAAACATTGTAAATGTTATCCAACAGAAGCAATATTGTTGCAGGGGAGAATTTCTCCCGCCACTGACCGACTGCGAAAGGGGTAAGTCTTCGCCGACCACCCGCGAAGACTTATGGTCAGTCTTTCGCCGACCACCTACGATAACTTGGGGTCAGTCTACGACAAATCATCGAATGAAAACGCATACTTTCAGGAAACAGGGGTATACCGAGGTAAGAATTACCGTAGAAGCATTAATAAATCTTAGAAATTGGGTATTCCGAATCCTTAGAGTATTTAAAACCTCCTTACGCTCGAAAATATTGAGCACCTAAAACTCCTTACGCTCGAGAATATTGAGCACCTAAAAACTCCTTACGCTCGAGAATATTGAGCACCTAAAAACTCCTTACGCTCGAGAATATTGAGCACCAAAAAACTCCTTATGCTAGAGAATATTGAGCACCTAAAACTCCTTACGCTCAAGAATATTGAGCACCTAAAAACTCCTTACGCTAGAGAATACTGAGCACCTAAAAACTCCTTACGCTCGAGAATATTGAGCACCAAAAAACTCCTTACGCTAGAGAATACTGAGCACCTAAAAACTCCTTATGCTCGAGAATATTGACCACCTAAAACTCCTTACGCTCGAGAATATTGAGCACCTAAAAACTCCTTACGCTCAAGAATATTGAGCACCTAAAAACTCCTTACGCTCGAGAATATTGAGCACCAAAAAACTCCTTACGCTAGAGAATACTGAGCACCTAAAAACTCCTTATGCTGGAGAATATTGACCACCTAAAACTCCTTACGCTCGAGAATATTGAGCACCTAAAAACTCCTTACGCTCAAGAATATTGAGCACCTAAAAACTCCTTACGCTAGAGAATACTGAGCACCTAAAAACTCCTTACGCTCGAGAATATTGAGCACCAAAAAACTCCTTACGCTAGAGAATACTGAGCACCTAAAAACTCCTTATGCTCGAGAATATTGACCACCTAAAACTCCTTACGCTCGAGAATATTGAGCACCTAAAAACTCCTTACGCTAGAGAATACTGAGCACCTAAAACTCCTTACGCTCGAGAATATTGAGCACCTAAAAACTCCTTACGCTCGAGAATATTGAGCACCAAAAAACTCCTTATGCTAGAGAATATTGAGCACCTAAAACTCCTTACGCTCAAGAATATTGAGCACCTAAAAACTCCTTACGCTAGAGAATACTGAGCACCTAAAAACTCCTTACGCTCGAGAATATTGAGCACCAAAAAACTCCTTACGCTAGAGAATACTGAGCACCTAAAAACTCCTTATGCTCGAGAATATTGACCACCTAAAACTCCTTACGCTCGAGAATATTGAGCACCTAAAAACTCCTTACGCTCAAGAATATTGAGCACCTAAAAACTCCTTACGCTCGAGAATATTGAGCACCAAAAAACTCCTTACGCTCGAGAATATTGAGCACCTAAAAACTCCTTACGCTCAAGAATATTGAGCACCTAAAAACTCCTTACGCTAGAGAATACTGAGCACCTAAAAACTCCTTACGCTCGAGAATATTGAGCACCAAAAAACTCCTTACGCTAGAGAATACTGAGCACCTAAAAACTCCTTATGCTCGAGAATATTGACCACCTAAAACTCCTTACGCTCGAGAATATTGAGCACCTAAAAACTCCTTACGCTAGAGAATACTGAGTACCTAAAACTCCTTACGCTCGAGAATATTGAGCACCTAAAAACTCCTTACGCTCGAGAATATTGAGCACCAAAAAACTCCTTATGCTCGAGAATATTGAGCACCTAAAACTCCTTACGCTCGAGAATATTGAGCACCTAAAAACTCCTTACGCTAGAGAATACTGAGCACCTAAAAACTCCTTACGCTCGAGAATATTGAGCACCAAAAATCTCCTTATGCTCGAGAATATTGAGCACCTAAAACTCCTTACGCTCGAGAATATTGAGCGCCTAAAAACTCCTTATGCTCGAGAATATTGAGAACCTAAAACTCATTTCGCTCGAGAATATTGAGCACCTGAATCCTCGCTCCCATAAATTTGCGCAGCTATTCAATTTTAAAACTCAAAGTCCCTTTTGGCGATGATGACTTAAACATGGGTGTGCAAAGTCATGAAATACTGATTTTTATCAATGAGCCCGATTTATAACTGAGCCAAAATTTCATAGAGTTGAACCCTGGACGAAGCCTATAAATGCGGAAGGCTATCCGGCATTATTGGTAACGAACGCCGATCGCGAAACATTTTGCGTTACAAAAAGTTACTAATAACATAACTTTGGTTAACAAATATTTCGAAAAACAATGTTTCCGGTAAACATAATTTATCTTTGTGGCTGAAAGTCGGGCTATTTCATTACAGGGGCAGATTTAAAATAATTTGTGCATGAAGGGCATTTTCTTCAAATTCGAAATTAGACCTAACCCTATATTGAACATGAAATACGTTCAGTTGGATAAACATTATTTGCGAATATCCCTTTAAAAAATGAGCTATCATTGTAAATCAGATCGTCGATAAATGAGCAACGGTAAATATGAGTGTAAAATGAGCACCGATCCTGACAACTAGATAACTTCTTTAGGGATTGTTAATTTTTTTAATATATTGTGATTGTGTGTGAGGGTGTTATAGTTGATTAAAACTTGGCACAAAATTTAATGTTGTTAATAGCTTGGTCAAGTTTGTTAACCATCAAAAAACGTTCGTCCAACAGCGTCAAAATAGCGTCCATTTCAAACCATCCAAAATTCATTTTTTATTTTTGTAAATCTGATTTCACCATCATAATCGGCATTTAAAACTGCATAAATTAAAGATTAGAATTTTTAAAATTAAAATTAAGAAACTTCATTTGGCAGGGTTCATTTTCGTCTTTTAAAGCAATTTGGAAGTTTAAAACGCCAATATAAGCAAATTTTAATGCTATTTACTATGGCGAAATCAAAATTTCAAAAAATGGTACGATAGAAAAATTATTTTTATAAATTCGCCTTCATCAAGTCGGCGATACAGCTGCGTGTCGCGATTATTTACAATGTAAATTCACGTATTTATTTAATCGACATTTTTACCGACCCCTGTAAACGTGATCAAATGGCGATTAAAGGCGCTCATTAGGCTATAACCGGTTCTTACAATGAATATCGGCTAATAAGTGTTGCATAAAATGGCGGCAAAGATTCCGGAAATAGTATTGAAGGTTGCCGTACGTCTTACTGACAAGCAAATTTGGACCCTCGTGGATTTTGGCATCCGTAGAACTGCGCCACGTTCTTGTTATACGCGTATCTCGCTCAGATATTTTATGTCATAAATTTATCGAGTTGCTGTTTAAAAGGCGCAAACTTTCCCGCATTCAATTGCTTTATTTACGAAGAGAAATGTAACGATTTAAAAGCTTTTTTTGTGTTTAATACCATTGTGCACACTTGTGCTAATGCAGACGATGGGATGATTTATAGCGTATGAAAATGCCAAGCCCTGGCCGGGAATCGAACCCGGGTCCTCGGGGTGAAAGCCCAGTACGCTATCAACTAGGCCACCGAGGCGGCTCGAGGAAGAGAGAGAGAGAGAGAGAGAGAGAGAGAGAGAGAGAGAGAGAGAGAGACAGACAGACAGACAGACAGACAGAGAGAAGAGAGAGAGAGAGAGATTTTTTTGGTGTTTAACGTCTGACTATTGTGCACACTTGGGCTAATGCAGACGATGGGATGATTTATAGCGTATGAAAATGCCAAGCCCTGGCCGGGAATCGAACCCGGGTCCTCGGGGTGAAAGCCTAGTACGCTATCAACTAGGCCACCGAGGCGGCTCGAGAAAGAGAGAGAGAGAGAGAGAGAGAGAGAGAGAGAGAGAGAGAGAGACAGACAGACAGAGAGAGAGAGAGAGAGAGAGAGAAAGAGATTTTTTTGGTGTTTAACGTCTGACTATTGTGCACACTTGGGCTAATGCAGACGATGGGATGATTTATAGCGTATGAAAATGCCAAGCCCTGGCCGGGAATCCAACCCGGGTCCTCGGGGTGAAAGCCTAGTACGCTATCAACTAGGCCACCGAGGCGGCTCGAGAGAGAGAGAGAGAGAGAGAGAGAGAGAGAGAGAGAGAGAGAGAGAGAGAGAGAGAGAGAGAGAGAGAGAGAGAGAGAGAGAGAGAGAGAGACAGACAGACAGACAGGCAGAGAAAGAGAAAGAGAGAGAGAGAGAGAGAGAGAGAGAAAGAGAGATTTTTTTTGTGTTTAACGTCTGACTATTGTGCACACTTGGGCTAATGCAGACGATGGGATGATTTATAGCGTATGAAAATGCCAAGCCCTGCCCGGGAATCGAACCCGGGTCCTCGGAGTGAAAGCCCAGTACGCTATCAACTAGGCCACCGAGGCGACTCGAGAAAGAGAGAGAGAGAGAGAGAGAGAGAGAGAGAGAGAGAGAGAGAGAGAGAGAGAGAGAGAGAGACGGACAACTTGTACCAAAGGAAACCCTTTTTTTCTAAACTGAGTAGACCTGAAGACACGGAGCATTAAAATCCGAAGTATATTATTCTCTCCATCACCAAACTTTCTTCAAACGTCGTCTAGCAGAAAGTAGGAAACAACGGATAAATTTAAACACCGGTTACATTATTAATTTAAAAGTTTACCAGAAGTCCAGCTGCACGCGCTTTCACCGAAAGATAAATAAATAAATCCAAACAAACTTTTCCAAAAGAAGAAAAGTCCAAAAATACATTTCGCTTACTCACACGCTACGCTCAGAATAGAACGCGATAACCTTGAAATGAAATAAAGACTTTGCTGAAAACATGCTTTCAGCGTGTAGGTTGCGAATGTAAGAAAGGGTATTTTATTTTGGGTCAATATTAACCCCACATTGTCAACAAGGCTACTTTCAGGATTACGTGCCTTTATTTGGAAAAATCAGAACGAGTCTATCTATAGCGCGATCCATTTATGTAGATTTTTTGCTTCTTTAGATAAACGTTTTTTAGTGAATTCGAAATGAACTGCTAGGCGATCCGCTTGGCAAGATCCAGACCACCACGAAATGAGCACCGTACATGACCCCTAGCATGTGACGAGTGATTTTAAAAATCTTTATAATTTTATTACAACAGCGTATTTTGAAATTTGAATAAAATTCGAATACTAAAGTTCTAATTAATACTAAGTAGATTGCTGCTTTGGTAATAGCTTGGACAAGTATTTTAACCTGCAAAATTGGTTCAAAAATTTCAAAATGGCTGCCATTTTGGGCTAATGCAGACGATGGGATGATTTATAGCGTATGAAAATGCCAAGCCCTGGCCGGGAATCGAACCCTGGTCCTCGGGGTAAAAGCCCAGTACGCTATCAACTAGGTCACCGAGGCGGCTCGAGAAAGAGAGAGAGAGAGAAAGAGAGAGAGAGAGAGAGAGAGAGATTTTGTTTTTTTTTTTTGTTTAACGTCCGACTATTGTGCACACTTGGGCTAATGCAGACGATGGGATGATTTATAGCGTATGAAAAAGCCAAGCCCTGGCCGGGAATCGAACCCGGATCCTCGGGGTGAAAGCCCAGTACTCTATCAACTAGGCCACCGAGGCGTAAAAAATTTCAAAATGGCTGCCATTTAAAATATTTAAAAATGCATACCGTTTTTGAAAATCTTATTTCACCATCGTAATCAACGTTAAAAACTTGATAAATTAGATTTTTGGATTTTAAAAATCCCTTGAAAATAAGAAATTTAATTTGACGGTGATCAGGGTTCATTTTCTACGCAATTTGACAATTTAAAATACTTATACTTGCGAATCTTAATGCACGTTTAAATAATTAAATATCTGAATTTTTTTTTAATGACGGAAAACAGGAAAGGGTTATCATCGTCTATTCATGATTATGGTAAAAACTTTATAATTACGTTATAGAGTATATAGAAAAGGTTAATGATTAAATCACATATAAAGAATTACAATATACTGGAACTGGGTAACAATTACCAGCAATCCAGACCTAATGCCAAGTGTCATGAAATCAGTCAACTGGTTCAATCTCCGACGTAGTACACAACCCAGACGGACAGACAGTCTAATAAAAGCAGTTTTTTTATTCGGACACTTGAAAATAAATCATCAAAATTTCACGATCGATTTTTTTTCACAAGCGCGTCTTACTTACTATAAGCCGCCTCGGTGGCCTATTTGATAGCGTATTAGGCTTTCACCCCGAGGACCCGGGTTCGATTCCCGGCCAGGGCTTGGAATTTTCATACGCTATAAATCATCCCATCGTCTGCATTAGCCCAAGTGTGCACAATAGTCGGACGTTAAACACAAAAAAATCTCTCTGTCTCCCTCTCCTCCCCCTCTCCCTCTCTCTCTCTCTCTCTCTCTCTCTCTCTCTCTCTCTCTCTGTCTTTCTATCTGTCTTTCTCTCTCTCTTTCTCGAGCCGCCTCGGTGGCCTAGTCGATAGCGTACTGGGCTTTCACCCTAAGGACCCGAGTTCGTTCCCGGCCAGGGCTTAGCATTTTCATACGCTACAAATCATCCCATCGTCTGTATTAACCCAAGTGTGCACAATAGTCGGACGTTAAACATAAAAAAAAATCACCGTTAATTTGAGCGAATTTATAATAAAAAAATTAACAAGAGGATGTTTTCGCAAACTTTTTAAACTATTTACTCATGTCAAATTAGAATCACGGTTCAGCTTAGCACATTTCAGCTGGGTTGAAATCTATTTTTGAAACCAAAACAAGTTAAGTGAACGCAGTCATGCATTCCACGCCAAAATTCCGTAACATTTTTCAAAAAAGCGGCGAATCAGGTCAACCCGCTTTCAACTGCCGCATTAAGTACGCTATACATAGACCGCGCCGGCGTTTATAAGTTTTCACTTCAAATAACAGCGTTGACCGATTAGATACACTTGAAATAGCCGGAGCACGCAGCTGTCTCGCTGACACGATGAAACGAATTTCCAAAAGTAATATTTCTATCCAAGCCTTTTTTTAAAAAAAATCCTATTTCACCATCTTAAAGAGTTTTTTTTTTTTTGTGTTTAACGTCCGACTATTGTGCACACTTGGGCTAATGCAGACGATGGGATTATTTAAAGCGTATGAAAATGCCAAGCCCTCACCAGGAATCAAACCCGGGTGCTCGGGGTGAAAGCCTAGTACGCTACCCACTAGGCCACCGAGGCGGCTCCACCTAAAAGAGCATTAAGATACGCACGTATTAGTATTTCAAACTATCAAATTGCACAGAAAATTCAAAAATGAACCCTGACCTCCGTCAAATTAAATTTTTTATTTTCAACGGATTTTAAAAATTCAAAACGCAAATTTATGCAATTTTTAACGCTTGTTTCGATGGTGAAATCGGACTTTCAAAAAAAAGTTTGAATTTTTTAAAACTTGTAAAAGCCGCCATTTTGAAACTGTAGAACGAATTTTGATGATCAACGAACTTGTCCGAGCTATTAACAGAATCGACGTTGTGAAAAAGTTGAATCGAATAGGATTGATATGGCGAACGTGAGCGTGCTAACACACACACACACACACACACACACACACACACACACACACACACACACACACACACACACACACACACACACACACACACACACACACACACAAATACACACGCGCGCGCGCACACATACACACATATCTTAATATATATAAAATTTAATGGACCTATTATTTTTAAATTTAGATTTTTCGAGGACTATGTACACAACCGACGATAAACTACATTTTTGAAATGCATAAGCCCGATTTTTTGTGGTACAGCAATTTTTGTGGTGCAGTAAAATCGAATTGAGAGTAACACAATTGCATTATTTTGGTTTTTAAGGTATTGAAGTTCTTCTTTACGTCCGGTACAGCAATTTTTGTTGTGCAGTAAAACCGAATTGAGAGTAACACAAATGAATTAAGTTAGGTTTACGTTACCAAATTCCTTCTTTACGTCCGGTACAGCAATTTTTGTGGTGCAGTAAAACCGAATTGAGAGTAACACAAATGAATTAAGTTAGGTTTACGTTACCAAAGTCCTTCTTTACGTCCGGTACAGCAATTTTTGTTGTGCAGTAAAACCGAATTGAGAGTAACACAAATGAATTAAGTTAGGTTTACGTTACCAAAGTCCTTCTTTACGTCCGGTACAGCAATTTTTGTTGTGCAGTAAAACCGATTTGAGAGTAACACAAATGAATTAAGTTAGGTTTACGTTACCAAAGTCCTTCTTTACGTCCGGTACAGCAATTTTTGTGGTGCAGTAAAACCGAATTGAGAGTAACACAAATGAATTAAGTTAGGTTTACGTTACCAAAGTCCTTCTTTACGTCCGGTACAGCAATTTTTGTTGTGCAGTAAAACCGAATTGAGAGTAACACAAATGAATTAAGTTAGGTTTACGTTACCAAAGTCCTTCTTTACGTCCGGTACAGCAATTTTTGTTGTGCAGTAAAATCGAATTGAGAGTAACACAAATTAATTAAGTTAGGTTTACGTTACCAAAGTCCTTCTTTACGTCCGGTACAGCAATTTTTGTTGTGCAGTAAAACCGATTTGAGAGTAACACAAATGAATTAAGTTAGGTTTACGTTACCAAAGTCCTTCTTTACGTCCGGTACAGCAATTTTTGTTGTGCAGTAAAATCGAATTGAGAGTAACACAATTGAACTAAGTTAGGTGTTTAAGGTATTGAAGTTCTGCTTTACTTCCGGTACAGAAATTTTTGTGGTGCAGTAAAACGGAATCGAGAGTATCACAAATGAATTAAGTTAGGTTTACGTTACTAAAGTCCTTCTTTACGTCCGGTACAGTAATTTTTGTGGTGCAGTAAAATCGAATTGAGAGTAACACAATTGAACTAAGTTAGGTTTTTAAGGTATTGAAGTTCTTCTTTACGTCCGGTACAGCAATTTTTGTGGTGCAGTGAAATTGAATCGAAAGACGTAACGAAAAATTGACAAACGTGTGGTGACATACAAGTCTATCCCTTTACAAGTGTAAGCAGGTCCATTAACACCAAAGTGTGGTGGTGCCTGTACGCACCAAGTAATTTTATTGTTTTGGTTAAATTTACCTGCAACTGCAATTAATTTCAATTTTTCTAAATTTTATTTTAAGGCGAAAAGCTATTATCGCCTCCCTAAATGTAAGTGTGAGCGTAAAGTGTTAAAGTTGTAAGTTTGTGTTAAGACTCGGGTACCGCGAGGGACGTCTAAATCCTCTCAATAGGTGCAGCTAGTCTGCCCCCCAGCGGAGTAATTTCACTGTTACTGACGTCATCATGATCACGTATAATATATAGTAGATACTGCATAAGACGCCCATAGATCAGGTTATACTTGCAACGTGCTGATTTATGTGCTTTTCGCCAAAAGCGTTAATTAAAAAAAAATGAACATGCGCACGTTTAAACATTTCGAATCGGATCCACAGTAGCGCGGCTCCCGAAAAATATCGGAACTAGTCGTTGTCAGGGCGCCAAATTTCCAGTTGATAGCGCGTGATTTACTGCCGCGTATGCGAGCGACCGGTTCAACTGCCCGAGCGAATGGCAGAACTCATTTGTTGCAGTTAAACTGGGTTTAATAACCTCTGCGTCTTCGAAAGTGACCGATTAGTTAAGTCTAGAAAAATTAACTTGTAAAAGAACTTGGGTGGCCTAATGTCCTGTACGCGAGGCGTTTAAATAACCTGTGACTATTATTTGTTTGTTTGTTTGTTTTTTTTTTTTTTTTTTTGGTGTTTAACGTCCGACTATTGTGCACACATGGGCTAATGCAGACGATGGGATGATTTTGTTAGCGAATATACAGTAGAAATGAGGTTTTGGAGTGGCCTTCATGATAAGACTTAAGATCCGCGCCCTTGAAGTGAAAATCGACCCTGATCTGTAGTGTCAAACACGTTTTGAGAGTCCATTAAAATTTACATATGTCTATTTAATCTCTCTCTCTCTCTCTCTCTCTCTCTCTAAAACAATTTAAAACCCAACCAAATTTTAGGATGTCCTCGTCTGTTAAGCAAAATTAAGTTAGTCACCTCTCCTAAATTACAGTGTGATAGAGACCTTATTGTGAGAAGTAAAGACTGACTAATTCTAAACTCACTTGGAGTTACTATGTGACTGAGACTTACAGGGTTTTTGTGGGGTATGTACTCTTTAAAAACACGCAAAAATTTCTGCCCTTTCTAAGAGTGCCCTTAGTAAAGATTTTGATATTCCCTTACTTTACTTACAGTCTGCGATGCTGGCTGATAGACAGTAGCTGACACAGAATTATTGAAGCTTTATTTCGAAGCTTTAGCTTCTTATACCGCGTTGTGCACTTTGTATTTGTCACCATGGATTTTTTTTTTTTTATTTTATTTTATTTTATTTTTTAACGTCCGAGTATTGTGCACACTTGGGCTAATGCAGAGGATGGGATGATTTATAGCGTATGAAAATGCCAAGCCCTGGCCGGGAATCGAACCCGGGTCCTCGGGGTGAAAGCCTAGTACGCTATCAACTAGGCCATCAAGAGTGATTCGGTTTCATCAAGTAGGCTTACGAAACGTAAGTAACGCAAGTAGGGGAAGTATTACACACACCACTCCAGTTCTCAGCTCTTCTCCTTTCTTTTGTCTGCCGGTTCCGACTGAGTTGGTTGCGCGTGTATGTAAGTTTTGTGCCTGTATGTACATACACGTGCATGCTTCTCTCTATTTCTTTTCTCTCTCTCTCTCTCTCTCTCTCTCTTTCTCTCTCTCTCTCTCTTTCTTTCTTTTTCTCTCCACTTTTCTTCTTCTCATGTTCTCGTCGCATGTTATTACATGCGTTGTGTACATCACACGATGTCGTGTACATTGTGTATATTGCCAGCAGCAACAGTTCAATGGTATACGGTTTATATTCAGTAATAACACGTGCGTTTGATTTTATTTTTCTTATATTCTCGAGACGTTAAATATCTTATATTTTCTATATTATCGAGACGTTATATATATATATATTTATTTATTTATTTATTTGACAGCGGGTAACGTCTGTCATATATATATATATATATATATATATATATATACACACACACACACACACACACACACACACACACACACACACACACACACACACACACACACACACACACACACACACACACACACACACACACACACACACACACACACACACACACACACACACACACACACACACACACACACACACACACATTTTGGAAATTCGAGAATGAGAATATTGAGTTATGTGTTAAACCTTTAGCGAGCCGAACAAAGAATGACTGAAGTTCTGAACAACTGGCGTGAGACGTTACCCGCTGCCAGCAGTTCACATAGGCTATACCCGACCGTAAAATGCCCTCCATTACCAACAGACTGAGGTAGAATCATCGCATGGTTTCTTGGCAACAGACAATGAACAAGTTGTGCCCGTCTAATGTGCAGTCTCGCAGGGGCTGGGATTAAGAATAAATATAGAAGCTGCACCGGTCATATGTAACGTTGAGTAATAGCGTAGGCCCTTCAAGTGACAGTGAGATTGGGTGAAAGTGCGGGGAAAATAATAGCAACAACTCCAAGAGGGGAGAGGCCAGGAGAGACGAAAATACTTTCCAGGAGATCCCGGACGATGTGAAGGATTTAACAGAATGAAAATTAATAAAATAATGTAAGCTACGCGGATTGGCTGAGGCACCTCATTTCAAAATTTTACAGTGCCGCCTCGGTGGCCTAGTTGATAGCGTACTAGGCTTTCACCCCGAGGACCCGGGTTCGATTCCCGGCCAGGGTTTTAGCATTTTCATTTTCATACGCTATAAATCATCCCGTCGTCTGCATTAGCCCAAGTGTGCACAATAGTCGGACGTTAAAAAAAAAAAAATACATTTTCCCGGCACGCAGCTGTCCCGTGACTTAATGGAAGCGAATTTTTAAAAATAAATCTTCTATTCTACCCTGTTTTTGAAACTAAGATTTCATCACACAAACAGCTTAAATTCTGCATATAGCACCTGAAAATTCTGTTTACATTAAAAATACGAAAAAGGACCCTGACCGCTGCAAATTGAATTTCTTAATTTCAAAGTAATTTGAAAATTCAAAATCCTTACTTATGCAGTTTCTAACGCTGAACACTACGGTGATATCAGATTTTCAAAACAATTAAAGGCAAGAAAATTATAAATTTTTAAAGACTTGAAATAGTTGCCAGTTTGATTCTGTTTATCGAATTTCGCTGTTTAACGAACTCGTCCAAGCTCGTTCAAAATCGATTGTTGTGCTGCGTTTGAATCAAATCGAACCAAAATTACGAATGTGAGTGTGCTAAAAACATAAATATATATTATATAAATCTAGTGGTCAGGATCTGCTCTTATTTCAAAGTCCCGAGTCTGGGTCTTACCACGATGGCCAAATAGATCATTTTCAAACGGAAATTTACTAAATATTGTCAGAGGACTTGAAAACAAATCTCGAAGTCTTTTTTCACGGACATAATACTTTCAGGATCTGCTCTTATTTCAAAGTCCCGAGTCTGGGTCTTACCACGATGGCCAAATAGATCATTTTCAAACAGAAATTTACTAAATATTGTCAGAGGACTTGAAAACAAATCTCGGCTTTTTTCACGGACATAATACTTTCAGGATCTGCTCTTATTTCAAAGTCCCGAGTCTGGGTCCTTACCACGACGGCCAAATAGATCATTTTCAAACGGAAATTTACTAAATATTGTCAGAGGACTTGAAAACAAATCTCGAAGTCTTTTTCACGGACATAATACTTTCAGGATCTGCTCTTATTTCAAAGTCCCGAGTCTGGGTCTTACCACGATGGCCAAATAGATCATTTTCAAACGGAAATTTACTAAATATTGTCAGAGGACTTGAAAACAAATCTCGAAGTATTTTTTCACGGACATAATACTTTCAGGATCTGCTCTTATTTCAAAGTCCCGAGTCTGGGTCCTTACCACGACGGCCAAATAGATCATTTTCAAACGGAAATTTACTAAATATTGTCAGAGGACTTGAAAACAAATCTCGAAGTCTTTTTTCACGGACATAATACTTTCAGGATCTGCTCTTATTTCAAAGTCCCGAGTCTGGGTCTTACCACGATGGCCAAATAGATCATTTTCAAACGGAAATTTACTAAATATTGTCAGAGGACTTGAAAACAAATCTCGAAGTCTTTTTTCACGGACATAATACTTTCAGGATCTGCTCTTATTTCAAAGTCCCGAATCTGGGTCTTACCACGATGGCCAAATAGATCATTTTCAAACGGAAATTTACTAAATACTGTCAGAGGACTTGAAAACAAATCTCGAAGTATTTTTTCACGGACATAATACTTTCAGGATCTGCTCTTATTTCAAAGTCCCGAGTCTGGGTCTTACCACGATGGCCAAATAGATCATTTTCAAACGGAAATTTACTAAATATTTTCAGAGGACTTGAAAACAAATCTAAGTCTTTTTTCACGGACATAATACTTTCAGGATCTGCTCTTATTTCAAAGTCCCGAGTCTGGGTCTTACCACGATGGCCAAACAGATCATTTTCAAACGGAAATTTACTAAATATTGTCAGAGGATTTGAAAACAAATCTCTAAGTCTTTTCACGGACATAATACTTTCAGGATCTGCTCTTATTTCAAAGTCGAGTCTGGGTCTTACCACGATGGCCAAATAGATCATTTTCAAACAGAAATTTACTAAATATTGTCAGAGGACTTGAAAACAAATCTCGGCTTTTTCACGGACATAATACTTTCAGGATCTGCTCTTATTTCAAAGTCGAGTCTGGGTCCTTACCACGACGGCCAAATAGATCATTTTCAAACGGAAATTTACTAAATATTGTCAGAGGACTTGAAAACAAATCTCGAAGTCTTTTTCACGGACATAATACTTTCAGGATCTGCTCTTATTTCAAAGTCCGAGTCTGGGTCTTACCACGATGGCCAAATAGATCATTTTCAAACGGAAATTTACTAAATATTGTCAGAGGACTTGAAAACAAATCTCGAAGTATTTTTTCACGGACATAATACTTTCAGGATCTGCTCTTATTTCAAAGTCCCGAGTCTGGGTCCTTACCACGACGGCCAAATAGATCATTTTCAAACGGAAATTTACTAAATATTGTCAGAGGACTTGAAAACAAATCTCGAAGTCTTTTTTCACGGACATAATACTTTCAGGATCTGCTCTTATTTCAAAGTCCCGAGTCTGGGTCTTACCACGATGGCCAAATAGATCATTTTCAAACGGAAATTTACTAAATATTGTCAGAGGACTTGAAAACAAATCTCGAAGTCTTTTTTCACGGACATAATACTTTCAGGATCTGCTCTTATTTCAAAGTCCCGAATCTGGGTCTTACCACGATGGCCAAATAGATCATTTTCAAACGGAAATTTACTAAATACTGTCAGAGGACTTGAAAACAAATCTCGAAGTATTTTTTCACGGACATAATACTTTCAGGATCTGCTCTTATTTCAAAGTCCCGAGTCTGGGTCTTACCACGATGGCCAAATAGATCATTTTCAAACGGAAATTTACTAAATATTTTCAGAGGACTTGAAAACAAATCTAAGTCTTTTTTCACGGACATAATACTTTCAGGATCTGCTCTTATTTCAAAGTCCCGAGTCTGGGTCTTACCACGATGGCCAAACAGATCATTTTCAAACGGAAATTTACTAAATATTGTCAGAGGATTTGAAAACAAATCTCTAAGTCTTTTCACGGACATAATACTTTCAGGATCTGCTCTTATTTCAAAGTCCCGAGTCTGGGTCTTACCACGATGGCCAAATAGATCATTTTCAAACAGAAATTTACTAAATATTGTCAGAGGACTTGAAAACAAATCTCGGCTTTTTTCACGGACATAATACTTTCAGGATCTGCTCTTATTTCAAAGTCCCGAGTCTGGGTCCTTACCACGACGGCCAAATAGATCATTTTCAAACGGAAATTTACTAAATATTGTCAGAGGATTTGAAAACAAATCTCTAAGTCTTTTCACGGACATAATACTTTCAGGATCTGCTCTTATTTCAAAGTCCCTAATCTGGGTCTTACCACGATGGCCAAATAGATCATTTTCAAACGGAAATTTACTAAATATTGTCAGAGGACTTGAAAACAAATCTCGAAGTCTTTTTTCACGGACATTTTACTTTCAGGATCTGCTCTTATTTCAAAGTCCCGAGTCTGGGTCTTCCCACGATGGCCAAATAGATCATTTTCAAACGGAAATTTACTAAATATTGTCAGAGGACTTGAAAACAAATCTCGAAGTCTTTTTTCACGGACATTTTACTTTCAGGATCTGCTCTTATTTCAAAGTCCCGAGTCTGGGTCTTCCCACGATGGCCAAATAGATCATTTTCAAACAGAAATTTACTAAATATTGTCAGAGGACTTGAAAACAAATCTCGGCTTTTTTCACGGACATAATACTTTCAGGATCTGCTCTTATTTCAAAGTCCCGAGTCTGGGTCCTTACCACGACGGCCAAATAGATCATTTTCAAACGGAAATTTACTAAATATTGTCAGAGGATTTGAAAACAAATCTCTAAGTCTTTTCACGGACATAATACTTTCAGGATCTGCTCTTATTTCAAAGTCCCTAATCTGGGTCTTACCACGATGGCCAAATAGATCATTTTCAAACGGAAATTTACTAAATATTGTCAGAGGACTTGAAAACAAATCTCGAAGTCTTTTTTCACGGACATTTTACTTTCAGGATCTGCTCTTATTTCAAAGTCCTGAGTCTGGGTCTTACCACGATGGCCAAATAGATCATTTTCAAACGGAAATTTACTAAATATTGTCAGAGGACTTGAAAACAAATCTCGAAGTCTTTTTTCACGGACATTTTACTTTCAGGATCTGCTCTTATTTCAAAGTCCCGAGTCTGGGTCTTCCCACGATGGCCAAATAGATCATTTTCAAACGGAAATTTACTAAATATTGTCAGAGGACTTGAAAACAAATCTCGAAGTCTTTTTTCACGGACATTTTACTTTCAGGATCTGCTCTTATTTCAAAGTCCCGAGTCTGGGTCTTACTTGAAAACAAATCTCGAAGTCTTTTTCTATACAGTACGTGTGTTAATAACGTACAACGTTAATTAGGACTGTGTGTAGGCATCACCAAGCCGAGAAGAAATTTTGTTTATAGTTGTTTTGAAATCGTCATTGGATTAGCGCCATCTTTAAAAATACACCAATTATATTATTTGTTCTTTCAGAATTGTATCTATTTTCAGACAATATGTTTATTGCTGTTTTAATTTACCTTATGACCGGAATTGTTATGAAATAGTAACATTTGAAAATTCCTACCAAATATTCAGTAGTTTTTGTACTGTGTTTTTCCTGATTTATGTTTATTGTAGAAGGACTATAGTTTTTAAGCTTTTAAAGTATTTAATTTAGATTTTTAACTTCTACATAGAAAGAAAATGTAGAAAAAACGTATACTTTATTAATGTTTGTTAATGATAATGTTGATAATGATGCGTTCTTATTAATGATAATTAGCTTTATTAGTGACAACTAGCTCTTTATTAGTGATAACTAGCTCTTTATTAGTGATAACTAGCTCTTTATTAGTGATAACTAGCTCTTTATTAGTGATAACTAGCTCTTTATTAGTGATAATTTACTCTTTCTTAGTGAAAATTAAACATTTTTTTAGTGGCAATTCAGTCTTTATTACTGATCATTAGCTCTTAGTGATAATCCTCCATTCTTTGTGATAATTTTTTTATTAGTGTTATAAATAGCTTTTGATTACTAATAATTAGCTCTTTTTTAGTGATAATTAGTTCATTCTTAATAACATCTAGTTCTTTTTTAGTGATAATTAGGTCTTTTTAGGTCTTAGTGATAATTTTCTCTACTAGTGTTATAAATAGCTCATGTTTATAAGTAGTTCATGATTGGTAATAATTAGCTCTTTCTTAATAATAATGAGCTCTTTTTTAGTGATAATTAGTTAATTTTTAGTAATATCTAGCTCTTTTTTAATCATAATTAGTTCTTTCGTAGAGACAATTAGCCCTTAGTTTAGTGATAATTAAAAAATATTTAGTGACAATTATGTCTTTATTAGCTCTTCCTTAGTGATAATTAGCTCTTTAGACTATTAGTGAAAATCCTTTCGTAGTGATCACTTTTTTTTATTAGTATGATAATTAGTTCATCTTAGTGGTGACTAGCTCATTCTTGGTGATAATTAGCTCTTTCTTAATAATTATTAACAATTTTTTAGTGATAATTAAGTCTTTATTACTGATCATTAGCGCTTTAAGATCGTGATAATCCTTTCTCAGTGATAACGTTCTTTATTAGCTCTTTCTTTTTTCATCCGGATCACCCACTTTGGGGTACGCCAAATCAATTACTTTGATGTGCGTTAGCTGCCCTCCGCTGTATCCAATACTGCTTCATTCTATTCGAGGCTGCCTTCCTTCTTTCATCCGAGACTGCCCCGCCCCTTTTAGATGTTGGTTTTTCTTGGAACCTTAGGTTTTCATTATGTAAAAGTTTTCGCAGTTTAAGTACATCGTCAATCATCTCATCTGATATCATCAGCTCAGTTAAGTCCTCCTGGACCCGCCTGAACCAATTACTCTTCGTTTTCCGATCTCTGAAGAAAGCAAAGATCCGCCTAGTAAGTCTACTGCTGTTCATCCTACTAATATGGCCATAAAAACTAAGTCGTCTTTTCTATTAGCTCTTTATTAGATAATTAAATTTTTATTAGTGATAATTAGCTCCTTATTAATTTTTTTTTTTGAAAAAGCTTTAAAATCCAGGAATCAAGAATGAGCGCCGAACCTGATTCTGATTTCTAAATTTCGTTTTACGAGTCGTTAATTTTTTTTTTTTTTGTGTGTGTGTGTGTGTGTGTGTGTGTGTGCGCGTGCGCGCGCGCATGCGTATAATTGTTTTCTAAAAAAATCGGTTTTACAGGGTTTAACGCTTTATAACAAAATGAAATAAGATTTTCTTTAAACCGGGATTATTTAAATCTGTTACACAAATCTACATCTACGAACTCTATAGAGTGAGACCTGACCCACAATAATAGTTGTCGTTTACATTACAAAACTTCTGGTTCACTATAAAGTAATTAGGTTAAGACTTTAGAAGTAGTTACTCACACAGCGCTATAGTACAGAGGCATTGATTGGGTCGATTTCTTACCTGAAACAAACAAAAATACAGATTCATAAATTTTATTTAATAGATTGCTACATAACACGAAAACAGACAGTAAGTGTACTGTGCTGATTAATTTAAAAGTTGATAAATATTTCGTTTCATGTAAACTACAGAAAGTTGTATGTCTGAGAGAGAAGCTTTTGTTATCAAAAAAAATTATTATTGGTACAATAGAGTAATTTTTTTGGCAAAATAATTCAGTTTGGTTAAAAAACTAAATACCATAACACTCCAGGCATTAAGATATTGTAACAGTACAATTACGCTATGTTTTACAAATAACTCATATCGACAATCGAAACTAACGCTATCTGTGACAAATGTGTCCAACTACGAGAGATGGTTGTTTTAAAATTAATAGCAGTATAAGGGTTACGCGCTCTTGGCTGCATATTAATGGCATCGCATTTTGTTTTGACGTGAAAAAGTCTTTTAAACTAGATTACGACGCAAAAAAATATATTAAAATCAATTTCAAATGTAGGTGCTCGACAGTTTCTGTCGAATTAATTTCAAATTAACTCGAAAATAAACATATTGCAGCCAGTTTAGTTTGACTTAATAGTTAAAGAGGAATAATGAAAGTTTGTGCTAGTGCCGCTCCTTCAATTTTCGTAACTGAAGTTGCGAACTGCACACACGCGAATGAACCTACGATTTTCGACTTCCCGGCTTCAAAAACTGTCCCTAAACGGGATCATTTCATATCAGACATTAATTTGTTGTTGTTGTTATTTTAAGACGAAAAGCACATTGAGGCTATTATCGCCTCCTTAAATGTAAGTGTAAGAGTTAAAGTCGTAAGTGTAGTGTTGTAAGTGTAAATGTGTGTTAGACTCGGGTACCGCGAGGGACGTCTAAATCCTCTCAATAGGTGCAACTAGTCTGCACCCCCCTGCGGGGATCAGATATTAAAAGTGACTGACCAAGACAACAATTCGATGTGACTACAGCCCTCAAAAACTGCTTATTCAGACATTCAGAATAACCGGGTAACTCTTCACTGGGTTCCGGGGCATAGGAGAGTTGAGGGTAATAAGGAGGCAGACCGACTGGCTGGACTTGGATCTGCATCTGAGTTTATCGAACCTGAGCTGGCTTTAGGGATTTCTCTATCGTTGGCTAGGTCCGCTATTAATGGTTGGATTACATGTCAACACCAGGTAAAATGGGATAACCTTCATGGGCATTCCCATAGTAAACGTTTCTTAAACAATTTTCCTTCTGGAGGAATAAAAAGGGGCAGCAGATGTCCT
The DNA here is from genome assembly GCA_022606455.1 of Callitettix versicolor. Classification (NCBI taxonomy): domain Eukaryota; kingdom Metazoa; phylum Arthropoda; class Insecta; order Hemiptera; family Cercopidae; genus Callitettix; species Callitettix versicolor. The sequence continues at coordinate 6,579,360 of CM040190.1, forward strand.
GGGCAGAGCACAACTCAGGAGGATCATGGGGCTCATAACAGGGCACTGTGGTCTGCGGGTGCACATGAACAGGATAGGTGTGTACCACGGAGAAACCGTGTGTAGATTGTGCAGGAAGGAGGAGGAAACTGCAGGTCACATAATGTGTGATTGTGAGGCTCTTGCTAGTAGGAGGCTAGGGGATTTTGGTTTCCAAGACCCTAGGGATCTTCAGCAGAGTGAGCTAGTCAGTGGGTGTTGGAACTTATTAGGGGCACCAATCTGCTGAACTAGGTATTTTAAGATGTAAGTTGCACAATAGGTCAGTCGATCGCAGTGCTTGGGGTTGAACAATCCCTTCCTCTAGTAAATAATCTCACTATAACCGGATTTTACATTACCTAATTTAAGCTACAGTATTTACTGTTTACTAAAAACAGAGTCTTTTATTTAATAACGTTTACATGTCTGAACTGGAGTATATTTGATTTGGCTACCGTACAGTAATAATTTAAATATTCTTTTATCAATCACCTGTTTTTACAATATATAAAAGCTCAATTGTTGATAGGCTTATTGCCCAGCACAAAAACAAAAATAAAAAATCTTTCCTGATTAAAAAACATACATCTCCACGGAATACGGTTCAACTTTAAGCCACTCCCTAAAAAAAGAATTAGCCAAAGAAAATATAAATGTCTCTTTCAGAACAAGTAATAAGTTATCAATATTATTAAAGAAGCCAGTTGCAAATAAAAGTGGAGATAACTTTGAAAAAACTGGCATATACAAAATGAAATGTAGTGATTGCCTAAGCTTCTATATCGGTCAGACATCTCGCTCTTTTAAGAAAAGATTTAAAGAGCACATACCCAGAAGTGCATTATCGACAAACTCGGCTTTTGCAGAACAAAGCCATAAATTTGAAGACATCCATACCAACATGGAAATATTACATTTATGTCATAAAAGTAGTTATATGGATGCGATTGAAGAGTTTGAGATTTACAAGAGCAAAAAATCAGACCCCCAGAACATCCTCAATGAAAAACTTTCATTTAAATCAAATTCAATATATGACATGGCTCTAAGGATAAGTGATTTGAGTAACAAAAACCAACAGACGCACCGTAACTGATAACAACGACGGGCGCGCTAATAATGATGGAGACTCCGCAGTCCGGAATGTAACGACGTACGAGTCGCGTGTGTAGCTTGGCCAAGCCGAATTTCATGATGAATATTTTAAATGTGTAATTGTGCTCAGTGTTTGTGATGTATGTTTTAATGTTTTGTTTGACTTTGTGACGATCTCGACAGAGAGATTTAACATTTTGTATGGCCTGAAGATGAAACGATATAGTTTCGAAACCGCGGTAGCCTTTATGAGGTGAGTGGATAGACCACTGACGGGAAGAATAGGTATATAATCCTAATCACCTGTTTTTGTACACAATTAATAATTTTTCACATCGTATATGTCTCCATTCAGCTATATTCATAGCTCCATTCATACGATCGCTTTTTTATAAACCTTTCACCATTTTTAAGTCAGTATTATTTTTTTGTAAAGAATTAAAATAGAAACGCATGAGGCGATAGATCCCTGGTCTGTTCTGAAGAACCTGCAGGTACCCCATAAATATAGTTTTAGTAACAAAAGTCCTTATTTTTCGTACAAAACCTATCGAAATGCTCAGAGTAATAACATAAGAGATATTAATAATGGTTTTATACTATAAAAGTACAATTTTCCCTGTCATCAACAAAAAAATTCCCGCCTTACCTTTTTCGTGGTACTTTTCGTGTCCCATTCTTGAAAATACTCTTCCATGCCCATATTTCTAACACTGTCTCTGTCTCTCTCTAACACACTGTGAACCGGCGGTGGATTCAAACTTAGAATTTACTTAGGCGCTTGTTTTAATTTTACCTAAACGTCTGAAGTAAGTAAACAAAATATTACGTCACTAAGTTGATTTCTAAGCACAAAATGATTTCATTTGATGCCAAAAATATATATATATATATATCTCTCTCTCTCTCTCTCTCTCTCTCTCTCTCTCTCTCTCTCTATATATATATATATATATATATATATATATATATATATATATATATATATAACTCTATAAATCTAACTCTATAACTCTATATATAACTCTATAAATCTAACTCTATAACTCTATATATAACTCTATAAATTTAACTCTATGACTCTATATATAACTCTATAAATCTAACTATATAACTCTATATATAACTCTATAAATCTAACTCTATGACTCTATATATAACTCTATAAATCTAACTCTATAACTCTATATATAACTCTATAAATCTAACTCTATAACTCTATAAATCTAACTCTATATATAACTCTATAAATCTAACTCTATAACTCTCCATATAAATCTATAAATCTAACTCTATAACTCTATATATAACTCTATAAATCTAACTCTATAACTCTATAAATCTAACTCTATAACTCTATATATAACTTGGAACGGAAAAATTGCTAAGGTGACTGAGGGAGTGGAGGAAATGTTCAAATAATCAGCTGATTTAGTACCACAGTTGTTCCTTTGATA
>CM040190.1:6589432-6614432 GCA_022606455.1 Callitettix versicolor
TGCAATAAGTAACAAGGTATGTAGAACATCAGTTGAAATAAAAGCTTAGGGAAGAAGTAGGGCGGGGATAGTCGATTCCGAGGGAACCAGAACGTCGGTATATTCCAGGGACAGTCGATTCTGTGGGAACCCGAAGGGCTGTACGTCGGGATGCACTACAGAAGAGCATTCCACCCAGGCGGTGCTAAGAAGTGGCGAATCAGCAGTAAAAGTAAGTAGACAAAAATTTGTGTACACTTCTTCCCCTTTTTACTTTTGGTTTAAATACATTAGTATATATTCCGGTGGAACATTTTGAAGAATAAGACAGTAGTGTTCATTCTTGGGGTTGTCATCAACCGTAGTTGTAGCTGTTACAAGATAAAATGTAATGTAATACATTTCAATATATTAAAGGTTTTTTTTCATGAACCACCGATAGTTAATTCATACGAGGACCCGAGTAGTAGAAACCCCGAGCCCCTAACAACCTAAACACGGCTTCATTCTTTGCTTTATGCTAGCAATAGCTTCACAATCATAGATCATGTGTCCTACAGTTTCCTCTTCCTTTATTCATAACTTACACAAATTCATTCTTTGCCTCCTGCTGGCAAGAGCTTCACATAGATTATGTGGCCTGCAGTTCCTCTTCCACATGGCTTTTCTATGGTACATTCCTTTCCTGTTCATGTGCACATTTAAACCACAGTGCTCTGTAATAAGACTCATAGTTTTCCTGAGTTCCCCTCTGTCCAGGATATTAGTGTTCCTAGCTGACAGCCCTCTAATGTAAATATTAATGTTCCAAGATTTGATCTCTGGGAGGTCTTCTGCTTCAAGTTTTAATTAAGAGCTTCTTCTGTACTGCCTCCTATCTTCTCAGTTTGTACGCCCAATAGATGTTTATACACCTACCAATGTCTGTCTAATCTTAGATAGGCCATCACCTTACTGATACAAAATCTTTAACCCCATCTCTCACATCTTCCACTACAGGTTTAGTAGGTCCTTACAGACTGCTATAATTCACTGCTTGTGCGTTCAATGTCATTAGATACAAACCCGGTTTCCTCCTCCTTCTTGCTATTTTTACTCTCCAGGTACACTTTTGCCACATCTTTAACGGTTTTTGCACCTTGAAGGCTTGTTTCCAGCTATCAAAATACCACAAGTAGCAGGAAAATAAAATATCTACCCATACAGAACCTCGTATGCATAGGTAAGGCTAGATTAAAGGTATCCTAATTCCACATTCTTAAGCTAAGCTCCCTCTTTCCAGTGGAGGCAAATGAAGTGAGCAGCTGTTCGGCTTAGCAACCCCACTGTACCTCTAGCTCATAATAATCTCACTCATCTACTGAAGACATATACAACTTCACTACTATACCTTGGTTAACTCTAAAGTGTAAAGTGACCCGTGATCATGAGGTGAATGACACTGGCCTAATGGTGTGTCATTTTTGTTTTTCTGTTTTTTTTTTTTTAAGCGAAGAGCACATTCAGGCTATTATCGCCTAAACAGAATAGTACAAATAATTGGAAAAATAAACTTAACACTACTTACAAACTAAATAATAATAATAATATCAGTTAAAACGTGCAGTGACGTTGTCCGATGCCTAGATTCCACTCTTTCCTATCTTCCCATTGTCCGATTTGTAAATTTCAATCACTCATAGCTTTACGGATTCCTTCCATCCAGCTCTTTCTTGGTCTTCCTCTTGCTCTTTTTATGGTCAGCACCCACTCCATTGCTTGTTTCGGCAGTCGCGCTTGGCTCATCTGTTGAACATGACCGTACCAAATTAACTGACTCCTTTCAATATCCTTTATAATTGTATCCTCTATTCCCATCTGTTGACGAATTACCTCATTTCTTATTCTTTGGACTCTAGATATCCTAGCAGATCTTCTCAACGCATCCATTTCTACAGCCTCTATCCCTTTCTTGGTTTTTTCTTTAATTCTCCACATCTCAGCTCCATATATTAAAAAAACTCTTTTTAGCTGCCTCGGTGGCCTAGTTGATAGCGTACTGGGCTTTCACCCCGAGGACCTGGGTTCGATTCCCGGCCAGGGCTTGGAATTTTCATATGCTATAAATCATCCCATCGTCTGCATTAGCCCAAGTATGCACAATAGTCAGACATTAAACACAAAAAAAAAACTCTTAATAACCGCATTATATATATTGAGCCTTTGTGATCTTGTTACATTCTTACTCCATAATATGGCGTTCAAGCACCCTATTATTTTCCTTGTTTCTGTTATTCTCGATCTTATTTCGTTTTTATCTGTACTGCTTTTGTCGAACTTTACGCCCAAATATCTATACTCTTCACATGGTTGTATGTCCTCCATAGAGTCAATGTATAGACTTCTTATTTTGTCACCTATACATAAATATTTTGTTTTTCCTGTGTTCATACATAATCCCCACTCTTCATATATTTCTTTTAACTTACGCGTCATGTATTGTAGATCTTCTTTGTCTCCTGTAATTATAGCATGGTCATCTGCAAACTGTAAATCATCGAATCGTTTAAAGGTACTCCCATCCTGGAGCAATTTCGTTTCCACTGCAAGAGAGTGTATTTTATATAAATTTTAAATAGAGTGGGTGATAGGGAGCAGCCCTGTCGTAGTCCTTTTGTTATACAAAATGATCTTGACAATTTGTTTCCCATCTTTATTCGAGATGGCGATTGATAATATAAATTCTTCAAAGTTTTTATCAAAGTTTGATTAATACTTGTGTTCTGAATAATCTCCCACAATTTATACCAAGGTATTGAATCAAAAGCCTTGGTTAGGTCAATAAACAAACTAAATAACGTTTCTAAAAAGGAAAAAGTTTATAAACAACAAAATGCGTCCGAAAAGAGGAACACTTAAAACTAGTTAACAGGAGTAAATATCTAAATTTAAAACAAAACAACATAAAGAAGGGCTGTAAAGTGGCCCTACACATGAAAAATAAATAAATAAAATAAAAACTATAGATATTTTCCTAAAACTAGTTAACAAGGTGTATCAAAAAGAGCCCTGGAAGACCTGGGACCTCCCAGTGTACAATGGTCTTACCAATGCATGAAAGGCTCTGTACGGGCAGACCTCATTACCTTACCTACTTGTGAGTGTTTTTGTAAGTAAGAATATAAAATATAATGAGTGATCTTACTATGCAATAAAAAGGTTGGCCAAATGAAGCAGGACATCCGTAATGGGTATCAAGAGAAAAATTGAAAGGGGATTAGCATCTGCAAGCACTTTAATAAGAAACTAGGGAAGTGACCAATTAAGAGAAGAGAGCTACTCAGATTGAATCTTCTCCAAATCTTAGACTTTACAAAGAGACTAGCGCTAGAGAAGGTGTCATCTCCAAATCTTAGACTTTACAAAGAGACTAGCGCTAGAGAAGGTGTCATCTCCAAATCTTAGACTTTACAAAGAGACTAGCGCTAGAGATGGTGTCATCTCCAAATCTTAGACTTTACAAAGAGACTAGCGCTAGAGAAGGTGTCATAACTGAGCATCTGAGACATATAAAAAGAGGCATAATAGATCTTCAAAGGTCATAGTGTAATGGTAAACCTACAAATTCATTCATTCAAGCTCCCTCTTAGCCACATAGCTTTCAATTTATGCTGTTCCTCCTTGCTTGTGATGAATAGATCTAATCCAAGTGCAGATAGATCAAGAAAAGTTAGATCCAGCTAGGGTAGCTCGGTATTGCCAAGCCCGTACTCACAATGTCTGTGAACTTCCGAGATCGGATAAAGTTTTGTAACAATAAATTATTATTCAAATTTTATAATTTTAGAGATTTTTTGTTGTTGTGAGATTTTTGGCTTTGTAAGCGTTAGTTCATAGTACAGTAAACAAACATTTTGAAACTATACACTAACACCACCAAAGCAGGGTTGAGTTGCAAAGTACATAAGAGTTTCCTCCGGTTTGTCTTTAAACGTAATATAAGTAATCAACTTAAAAGGGCAAAATGCCAGGGAAATGTAATGGAATTCATTTATTTTGTTCGGGATGGTTTAGCTAATGAGACAACTTTCCTGTGTTTAAACACTACATAACAAATTTATTGTGAAGGTTGACATGAGGTCGAAACCTATGAGAGGTTAACTGAGGGTATGCTGAATAATTTTAGTTTTATAAAAACAAGTTCATAAACTTGTTACCATGTATAACAAGATATGTCACTAAAACACAAAACAAAGAATTAAAATAATATTTTTTTGTATAATGGATATTCGTTTTTGCATACTAAGAAAAAAGGACTTTTACTTTCTCAATAAACACAGCAGTAAGATCATAAAAAAAATTTATTTTGAAATTTTGAATGATATATTTGTTTCCAGGTCGTTGAGTTAAACAAGTGGTTACTAGTTCATAAGCAGCTTCGGTGGCCTAGTTGATAGCGTACTGGGCTTTCACCCCGAGGACCCGGGTTCAATTCCCGGCCAGGGATTGGCATTTTCATACCCAAGATATTTGCTGGTTGTAACTCTTTTTATTAATTCTTACAATTTATCTTGATTTCTACGTCATGTGGAAAAGAGTCTATAATTTCCAATCATAATATAAAATGGCTTGGTTATGTTTAGAAACATATTATTTTAAAACAACCAGTAATAAATAATATCTAATTTAGTGGATATTGCAAGTTCAGGCCATGTTTTTGCTTTCATAGGTACAGCTGTGTCATCAGCACAGGCTATTTAATCTTGCAACACTAACAGGTCATTGATATATATAACGCATACAGGAGAAACATGCTCGGGTGGAAAATCCCAGAGAATGAAATCCCAAAGAGAGCAGGGGTAAAATGGATGGAGAAGTGGAGGAGGATCCATGGGGACAGGATGAGCGAGTTGTGGAGGATTAGAAGGAACAAGACATGAGTCGGAGTGCTTTGCGTGATCCAACAGGGTCTATATGCAAATAATAATAACATTATATATAAAATAAACAATAATGATCATAATACAGAGCCTTGGGCACTCCAACATTTGTTTTACAGGCAAACTTTTAATCCCATTAATATTCACAACTTGCGTCCTATCATGTAAATAACTTTCTATCAAGGATAGGCAAACACCTCTTGTTCCAAAATTTAGTTATGAGAATATCATGGCTGACAGTATCAAATGCTTTAGAGTAGTCCAAAAATCCTAACTGTTTCACCTGAGACTTATACTTATTGTTTCGTGAAAATCACTTTAATACCCGGTTGGGCTTAACAGGTCGGATTTTAACACCGAGATGGAGACCATATCTAAGGCTCTTCTCCTTCTGCTGAACACTTCGCATAAACACCAAAACTGTGTAATACTGACAGATTCCAAGGCAGCAGTGCAGGCCCTATCATCATCAGCGGGCAACAATCTTAAAGAAATACATCAAATGTTACGAACGCTTCAAAAATTAAGCAGAAATATAGTGTTCCAATGGATCCCTTCTCATGTAGGTGTGCCAGGAAATGAGGCTGCAGATGAACTGGCAAAGAAAGGTTCACTCCTACCCAAACACAAACATTTGCCCAATCCAAATAAGGCAAAAGCCATGCTCAAAAGTACAATGAAGAAACAGCAGATGGAAAAAATGAAGAGCATAACAAAAGGCAAACGCTGGGAAAATATAGACGAGGAATGGGACAGACTGAAGGAAAAACCAAGGAGACAGTCAGTGACACAGTTCCATCTTGACACGGGTCATGACTGCCTCGCCGCCCACTTGAAGCACATTGGTGTCTACTACTCTGAAATCCTCTGTGTCAAGAGACGAACTCAAATATGAACAAGGAACACCTGCTGACACGCTCTGGATTGAATGCTGATTTGAAACGACAAAAGAGTTTCGCTCGGCTGTATTGGGAGGCAAGGAGGCTGATAGACTGAAGTCCGGGCTAGCCATAGGAAACAACAACTTTTATATTGAAGACTCCACTTAAATGATGTATATTCTTTAAAATTTATCATCAATAATCCTCCTTCTCATTTGTTTTCATTTTTAATCACAGGTTAAATCAAATTTCTCAATTCAATATCTAAATAAAACTTTCTAAAATGTATGTCATCAGATAGTGTAAAATCATGCTTTTGGCATATTTTAATCAAAAATGTTTTTAAAGAGATTCCAAAACTGTTTAGTGGTCCACGCTCCAAACCAATCTTGATTTAGTTTTATTAGAGAGATATTGTTTTTTTTGTTTTGTATTAATGTTTTCATTTTGTGTAAAACTATGAATAGTAAGAGTGCAAGTTCTTTGACTATCATTAATAAACTCTAGTAATATTTTTATTTCATTTACACTCTTGTAAATGCCAGTATGAAATATTTACAGTCTATTTAAATGTATCAGTCTAACGGATCCAATTTATTGAGCAGGTCCAGGTGACAAATGTACAAAACCGTCTCGATTAAGCCGCAACGTTTTTAACAACCTTATATTTTCGTTATAACCTAAGGTCAGATTTTATTTCCAGCCAACATTTCTATCATGACATTATTCGAAAATATTTAGATAATTTAAACCGGTGCAAGTTTATTTTTACACTGCAAGTATTAATGCCCGAGCTGAGCAAAGCTACTTGCAGTCGGAGAGTTCAAGTTCGTACAAAAAAAATATAATTTATTACGTGTGAAACTGTTGTGAACATGTTTTAACACGCACCGTTATAAATTTTGTGCGGAGGACACGGAATAATTTACATAAGGCAACATTTAGATATTTTATTTTATTAAAAGATAGTTAGTACAGAAGGATTTTACATTAGTTACCCAACAGTCTAACATAGATTTTTCACACAATAATTTGCAGTAAATTTGTAACAAAAATAATGTTTGGAAGGTACAAGGTGTGTTCAGAAAGTAACGAGAATTTTTAAATTTCGCGGGCTTGGAGAGTCCGATTGTCAAACATTTTTTTTTATTATGTTGGTATACATACCCTTGAAGTATGATAAAACTTTCAGCTGTTTTCATTGTTGACTTTGTCTGTGACAGCCACTAAGGTTAGACATGTTTTTATGAGCTCAGCGATTTCCGTTTGTTAAAATAAATGGATCAAAGAATTTGTATCAAATTTTGCGTAAAAAATGGAATAAAATGTAACAAAGTGTGTGCAATGTTAACAAAGGCATATGGTGAGTCTGCTATGAGTCAAGCATGAGTTTATGAGTGGTATAAGCATTTCCAAGAAGACCGTGAAGATGTTGAAGATGACGAACACCCTGGATGTCCAGCACATCAACAACCGATGAAAACATGGAAAAAGTGAAAGAAATGGTTATGAACAATAGCCGAATCACAATTAAAGAGGTCGCTGATGATGTTGGCATATCAATTGGATCATGTCATGACATTGTTTCCAGTGTTTTATGTATGAAACGCGTGGCAGCAAAATTCGTTCTAAATTGTTGAATTTTGAACAAAAACAGCGGCGAATGGAAGTTGCTAAGGAGTCACTAAATGAAGTCAACGACGATGCAGAAATACTGAAACGTATTATAACAGGTGACGAAACATGGGTTTATGGATATGACGTCAAAACTAAGGCTCAATCATTCCAATGGAGGCATTCTGGCTCACCTAGACCAAAAAAGGCTCGACAGTGTGGTCGAACATGAAAGTTATGTTCACTGTGTTCTTCGATATTAATGGTATAGTGCATCATGAATTCCTGCCACCAGATGAAACGGTCAATAAGGAGTACTACCTACAAGTTCAACGACATTTGCGTGAAGCAATCCAAACAATTCAACTGTGGAAAAATAATTCATGGATTTTGCACCACGATAATGCACCAGCTCACACTTCAGTGCTTGTTCGTGAATTTTTTGCCAAAAACAGTACTGTGACGATGCCCCAACCTCCATATTCGCCAGACATGGCTCCATGTGACTTTTTCCTATTTCCAAAAATTAAGAGAACCTTAAAGGGCAGTTGTTTTACAGCCGTAGATGACATTAAAAGCTCATCGCTGAAAAAACTAAAGGCTATCTCAAAGATCGAGTTTGAGAAGTGTTTCGAGGATTGGAAGAAGCGCTGGCACAAGTGCATAATCTCCAATGGTGACTATTTTAAAGGCAACAACATCAATGTCAAAGAATAAATAAATATTTTGTTCAAAAAATTAAAATTCTCGTTACTTTCTGAACACACCTTGTACAGTTTCATTAACAAATATTTTTCAACTTTTTTTATTACCTCTGATTTATATCGCCAAATTTCAGACAAAACATAACAGATTTTCTGCTCAACAAGTTTTCTTTTCTTGAACAATGTGTGATGAACACTTGGAATATAAGTTACTTAAATAGCTACTGGGAAGCAACTAAAGAGTGGTATGTTAAAACAATGATACATGAACAACTGATGAAAATCAAGTTCACACTCTATTTGTGTCACTGATTCTTTTTGATCAGCAGGGTTCTCAGATACCAGAAGTTTGAATTTTGTAGGCTAATAGGTCTTAGCTCAAAAGGTTACAGGAATATATTTTGGGGTGGTTTAAAACTGTCTGCAAATAAATTTATTAATGAAACTATTGATATTCCAAATGGTATTGTTACAATAATTAATTTAAAAATAGATATTATTTAAGTTATTGACAACAAAGGTTATGGGATTTAAATTTTAAAACCAATCATCTTTCAGTTTGTGATTAAGTTTCACGCTTATTTTAAAATCCTTCACTTTTTAAACATTGTGTGTGAAATACTGTTCTTAGCATAAAGAAACTTTTAAAAGGAAATGCCACTTATCATCATTCATTTCAGATATCCAATACATTATGAACATCTGGTAACAGATGTTGCTTTGTAAACAATAAAAATTACTAAAAGTCTTTATTCATTCCTTGAAAAGAAATTAAGATCTTTAATTATTCCAATGTCCCATTCACTTCGTTCATTTTCAGTTTCCCACACATTCATTCAACTATAAAATTCTGAAATTATTTACAATTATGTCACACCCAAAAGCCAAGAAAATGATTTCTCAGTATTGTTTAGGATATGCAGTTAACCTTGTACACATTCCTGGCACTAAGCAGGATCAGCTGGGGCTATTTCTATTGCTTCAGTTGGCCAGCCTGTCATGTGCTTTGGCAAAAGTGCGGTTATGAATTAAAATAGCAATCTTTTAATATTGAAGACTCTATTCTAACATATAAAAATGTAATTTAATATGTTTATGATGATTTCAAATTAGAATAAACTTTGAAAACAGTTATTATATTTAACTCCAAAATACATTTACTAGAAAACTGTTGAAAGATTTACAAAAAAATAATAGCTGAACCACAAACCTAATATTTAGGATGGTGATCCTAAAATAATCTAGTTATAAATCAATCTCTTGAAAATATTATCTTGGAATCATATCTGATCAAAGATAAAATATTGTTTTTTAAAGATTTTCTCAGCTTTAAAAAAAGTATTTTCTTATTGTGGAAAGATGCACTGTTTATAATCTTCAAGTACTGACATAACAAAAACAATACATTACTTTCTTACTAGACAGAATGTTCTACTTTTAAAAACATAAATTTACAAAAATCTACAAATAAAAGTCTAAAAAATGTAGGAAAATTTTATGCTTGATCTGTCTTAGACATTAGGCAAGTATCAGAAGGTACAATAAGTCACCAGACTTTAAAACGCACCTGTCAACAATAGCATCCCAGCCAATCCCCAAACCACTAAATGACACCCACCTTCCAGGTGGGCCTGCTAAGAACAACTAACCTGTCAATCCTACTCCATTCCAGAACTCTGTCAGAGATAATCATCTTTGCTGATGATGTCATAGTTCCATTAAATATTTCCCCAGCTTTGATATTAGTTTTGTTAACTGATATATCAAGATTTTATTGCTATAACAACATACAAAATCTAAATTTAGAAATAATAGGCCTTTATCAAAACACAAATTTTTAATTTTGTAGAAGCTATGTTTATAATGTACAGGTGCGAAGGATAAACATAATGCGGATGCAGTTGTCTCGCTGACATAATTGAAGTGAATTTCTAAAAGTACTTTTCTTTAACTTGCCCTTTTTGAAATTCTGGTTTCACTGTTGTAATCAAGCATTAAAATTTGCATGTGTTATGATTTTTAGCTTTTAAATTACACTGAAAATACGAAAACAAGCTCCGACTGCCAACAACAAATTTCTTAATTTCAACGGATTTTGAAAATTCAAAAACCTAATTTATACAGTTTTCAACCATCATTATGGCTGTAAAATCAGACTTGCAAACATTATGGCTGTTGAGACAGATTTTCAAAAACATTTCAGACAAAAAAGTTATGAATTTTTAGTTTTGAAATGGCCAAAATGTTGAACTTTTGCTGGCTAACAAAATTGTCCAAGCTAATCAATTTTTGTACTAAGTTTAAACCAAATCGGAACAAAATTGTGAACATGACTGTGCATGCGCACACACAGACACATTATAAATTTTAACAACCCCTCAAAAAGTTATCTAGAGGTCAATATCAGTGTTTTTGCTAACACTCCCAAAAGCAATTCAAATACGAACAAATTTTTTACTAGTAAGAATCCTGAATCACAGTTTTTTTTAATAGCAAGTATTCATTTATATACAGTACCCAAATAACATAATTTAAAAATGAAGATATAATATACATCCCACAAACATTTATTTTTAAGAAGAATTTTATCTTGCATTGAATTTAGGTTACTAAAGCCGCCTCGGTGGCCTAGTTGATAGCGTACTGGGCTTTCACCCCGAGGACCCGGGTTCGATTCCCGACCAGAGCTTGGCATTTTCATACGCTATAAATCATCCCATCGTCTGCATTAGCCTAAGTGTGCACAATAGTCAGACGTAAAAAAAAAAAAAATGAATTTAGGTTACTAATAGAAAGTTACCAATTAGAAGCGAGGGATATACCTACCTTGAATCCTTTCCAAATCCTGAAAGGCTAGGGTAAGAGAAGATAATGTAATTGAAAGTCTCAGGAGTACAGAAAGGGCAAAATAAATCATCAAAGGTTACAGTGTGTTTGTTAACCCTAAATTTTCACTTATTCATAACCTGCTAATACTCCAATTTTATTCAGATTCATTTCAAATCTCCTAAATTTAAGAATAACTGAGCAATGCATTCAAACATAATAGCGAGACAACAATCAATGAATCGTTAGGATTGTGATAAATCGGAGAACTTGCTTTGTTCGGAGGATGACCAAAAACATTCATTGAAACTGTTCAAGAAAAGCTTCAGTATCACGAGTAGCGTGTGAGCAAGCATTATTGTAGAAAAAAATGTTTTGCTCAACTTTCCCAAACTATTGTTTTGAATCGCGTTCTGAGGTTTTTTCTGTCCACCGCTCAGATTTTAAAAAATAGTGTAACTTACTTTTGAGATATCCCTCATAACATACATTAGATGTAGCAGTAACTAGCGATGTAACAAGACATGGCTAGGCCTTTCATTACTAAATTCTTTGGTTTACTCTCTATCATTGTTGTTTGCAAATAGACTTACTCGAGGAAAAAATGTGCACAATATTTTACTGCTACGTGATGAAATATGGTCTGTTTTTGGTAAATAGGAAAGCAAGATGGCTCTAAACTGCTTACCACAATATGTAATATGACATGAGCATTCAAGTTTAACTAATTACAAATCCAGACATTTTTAGAAATATGTCTGGTAATTGTTAAAAATATCGTGACCATTGTTAAATTAAGATTTTTTCCTAAATACACTTTATTCTGATTATGGTGAAAAAAATTTTGTGGACTCAAAAATTTTCGCCATAGAGATTATTTTAAAACTGATAGTTGGATGGAATAAGACGATTTCCAGTATTAATTATGGAGCAATTTAGGAAGCTGTGATTGGCAAAAAATGAAACTAATAAGATGGATTTTTTTTGTGTTTAACGTCCGACTATTGTGCACACTTAGGCTAATGCAGACGATGGGATTACTTATAGCGTATGAAAATGCCAAGTCCTGGCCAGGAATCGAACCCGGGTCTTCAGGTTAAAAGCCCAGTATGCTATCAACTAGGCCACCGAGGCGATGGAAACTACCAGTGTTATAAAATATGCAACCACCTGTAGCTTAATTCACTCTCAACCATATTCCTCTCCCACCATAGCTACAAAGGCAAAGAAATGAATCAAGTGAATTTCTAGTAGTAATTTCCCAAATCGCTGAATTACTGAATAGATGGAATGTTGTTCAGTAAAATCATACTCTCACATTACCTATCTCTGACACTCGCACTATTAATGCACTCTATCACTATCTTAATATTATTTTATTCTAAGAACAAGAAGCAGCCGGGTAATCGCTGCTCTGGTAGTACACATGGAGTACTCAACTAAATCACATCGAGTATAGGGTGCAGTAGTTCTTCATTTTCTCTAAAGGTAATATAAATGTTTTTTCTGTAGCCTGACTGTACACAGTACAAATATACTTGGTTGTGGTGATTTTGTTTACATTTCAGCCTTTTAACTTAATATGTTATGCACTACATGTTACTTGCTAGAGCAGTAATCACCCAGTTGGCATATTTGGAAGGCTCTTAATTAATTTTAATCTGATACACACATTACGAACATAAAAGCTGGCTGATAAAGCGACAGAGAGGTACACAAATATTCTTCTACGAGTTAATGACATTCACTTGAGCAAATTTTGAACTAGACAGTTCAGTAGTTATTTGAACGTTCCAAAGAATGTCACTACATGGCAGTAGGGAGACATCCCTTATCAACCAGCTCAATTTTCATGTATTCATGTTTTTACACCCATAATTCTTTTATAGTACAGTGCTAGCCACTTTATTCCTCTGGCAAATTTAACTACTTTGAAGGCTTTTCTGTCATTGAAGCAAATAATAGGCTAGACATATGCTTTTTCATTAAATTAAATTTTGTTGAAATGTAACTTTCAAACTTGTGTTTCATTAAATATAATAAGAAAAATAAAAAGTACAACCTACAAAACCTACCATACCAATGTCAAAACCCAAACCAGAAAAAAGTTATTTACCTAACCTGTTAGCAGTGTCAGAATAAAAGCTAACCATATTTTTTGTGGTTGTCTTCATGCTAGTTACATTAATGAAGAGATCAACTTAGAAATGTGAAATGTTAAAAGGAAGTAACTAGATTCGAACCCTATGTTTTAGGCCAGAGTTCTAGCGAACCGCCTATTCTATTACCAACTCAGCAACAACACTCTCTAAGAGTTAATTTTAATTGATACAAGGTACATACAGAATCACAAAGTAAATTACCATAAGGCAATATTACTCTGGCATGATAAAATATGTAGTCCTTTGCTGCCAATTATATTTTACAACCAATAAAGAGCACAGTGTCTAATGTACATTTACCAGAAATAAGACTTCTTACTGACCTATAGCTCTTATTCCTAATTATTTACTACAACCTTATAAAAAACAAAATGGGCTTATTATTAAGCTATTCTTTTAACTTACAAATTTTCAAAAAATAAAATGCTATAAAAAATTAGCCAATTAATATTTCTTTGTTTTATATCAGTTTAACTAATTACAAATCCAGACATTTTTCGAAATATGTTTGGTAATTGTTAAGAATAGCGTGACCATTGTTAACTACGATTTTTTTCTAAATACACTTTATTGATTATGGTGAAAAAATTTTTGTGCTCAAAAATTTTCGCCATAGATATTATTTGAAAACTGATAGCTGGATGGAATAAGACGATTTCGAAAATTCCTTCATTGTGTAAAATATTACTTATATCAGATAAAACGTAAGATTTAGCAGTACATAGTACAAATATTACATAAACTGCTTAATTTTGTTGGATATTATTTTTATTTCATTAGAATTTGTAAAATTTCATTAATTTTGAGGTCTGTACAATTTATTTCAGAGGCCATTTTTGTTCTGCGGTTCTTTCCTTGTGACAGTCAACTGGTTCTTCTTTTGTAGTTTTTTGTAGTACATTTCCAATGAAAACAACACTTTTTTTAATGAAAAAAATACTTATGAACCTAATAAGGTTTTGTGTGAAAGATTATTACACAAAAGTTACTTCAAATGTCTTAAAAACTAATATTTCAAGCAAAGAAAGCAATTTTCGAAATGGCTATGTTATTCTATATAAGTGACAATTTTCAAAAAATTGCTATGGCTACGAATTTTCAGTTCCTAGAAAAAATTTTCATTAAAATATTCACAATGACGTATACTATCATAAAAACATTAAAAAATTCTGATTATGGTGGTCACGCTATACTCCAATAGTACCATACATTAATGATCTCTTGGTCTCAACAGTTTTGGGATTATCTCTTGCGGCAATCACTGCAGTTTTATTTTATCATAACTATTTATGGCTCCAGGTATTTGTAAAAATATACATATTAGCAATCTTGTAGTCGCAACAATATTGGGTTAACACTCAAGGCAGCCATTGCATTGTTATGAAACAACATTCGACCTACGTATTCAAGATTTGAAAGCACGCAAATTTTCTCTTTAATGATTACTCAAAAATCACTACCTGTTACATATCTCGCATGTGTTTCAAAACAGAACACTCCATTAGTTATTTTGCATGTTCCTAACAACAATATACAATTTAAATCATGTATAAAACTAGTTTTGGGGAGATATGACCGCAAAACCATGAAAGTTCTACCTTATTTTTTACTCGACTTAAATATGGATTTTTACTTTAAAAAATGTTGGATACAGAAACTAAAATTGAAACCTTTTTAAACTGGATAAACACAGACAGAATAAGTGAAGCAGTTAAGATACTGTGTTTGTACGATATATATAATTGAAAATGAATATTTTTCACATTTAATTTTTACTGTTGATTTATCGTTATCTGAAATGAATATGTGTGGAACGAAATTATGTTTTTCAACACTAATAATAGCATGCCCAAATAACAATGTATGTTAAGCAACCATTCTGTTAGGTTAGGTATAAAGTACTTTTAATCTAAAATTACATAACTTTTGATACCTCATTAAAGAACAGTACAACTGTCCTTAACAATGAAAGGTAATTATGCAGTATAGCCTGTCATGGATTTTTCGATATTTTTTTTTACTAAAATGCTTTATTACATGCAAAAAGCAATAATCCAAAATATAAAAGCACGGAAACCACGAGAAATATGATAAAAATCAAAAATAAAAGTGACCAACATAACCTCAAAACTGCTATCGCATGAAAGTCGCTAACGTGTTGTAGATCGGTAAAATGATAAAAATATGTCTAAAGCAAGGTTTGCATGATAAAACTTTATTTTTTTTTTTAAAAACCCAAATATAACTGACACAGTTGTTAGGCCTAATACAGTGATGCATTAATATAAATGACTATTGGAATGCTTACAGTTGCCTTTCTGACAACGTAACACGGTTTCCACCCATCATCTGTATCAGTTAGATTCACCATTCAAGTACTTTGACAGTTAGGTTATTGAGTATTCTATTTCTTAAAAAAAAAGGTTTTCTTCAAGTATCACCGTGTTAGGCCTAAGAACCGTGTCAGTTAGGTATGGGGATTTTTTAAAAAAAATAGTTTTTTATCACACAAAACCCGTTTTAGACTTATTTTATTTGTTTTACCAATCTGCAACACGTTAGCAACTTTCGTGCTATAGCAATTTTGAGGTTATGTTGGTCACTTTTATTTTTGATTTTTATCGTACTTTTCGCGGTTTCCACGCTTTTATATTTTGGATTATTGCTTTTGGGCATGTACTGAAGCGTTTCAGTAAAAAAAACATCTAAAAAGGCAAAACAGGTTACACTGCATTTTTACCCAATGAAAAGTGTAAAACACATTGATTTACATTACACAATGTATTTTAAGACCATATCACAGTAACCAATTAGAATATTTTCAAATTTAAAAAAATCAAGCCTAAAGCAACAATTTTTGTTTTAGTATTAATATTAATGCAATAACTTGTTTTAACTAGACTATTACTTAATCAGGAAATTGTATCTCATTACTTCATAGATAAAATTAGATATCTTGAACTACAAGTTAATAATTACCATGGGTTACTCAATACCTGCTTTAGGAAAAATTCTAAAAATGCATTAATAACATCATATCAGGTTAGGTTAACTTTTGTTCAGCAATTTACTTGAAATGAAATTCTTCTAGGTTCAAAAGTTAGGTATAAACTTCCTACTAATAAGTATTACTTACTTTTGCCATTTAAAGTTGTTTTACATGGGTAATACTTCATATATACACTTAAAGTAGTTAAGCATTAATAAATAGACCTATAGGCAGATATTTTGATTTGTGATTTTGCATACTTCTCATTATACTTTAAACTATTACCTATTTAAAAAATAAAATAAAAATCAAGCACTATTGTATAAGTTAACACTAATATTGTAGAAGTAATAAATGAAAAGGTTTAGATTTCAATAAATGAAACCAGAATACAATGATTACTTTTTACTGAAAATTTTTGGTACACAACATCTTCATTACCAATGGAAATATTATTAGGTCTTGCACATCGATTTTTTTTTTAACTAAAAGCCAGATAGGATTAACAATTAACATAAAGTCGGTATTTAAAAAATGAAATTACATCTCCTGGTTATCATAAGATTTAACAAAATGTGGTTAATTGAAGTAGCCTACTGATTAATGTTGTCACATTAAACATTTATAGTAATAGACTAACCAAACCAAAACAAATATTATATTAAAATATATTACATAATTTTTCCATAAAAGAAAGATAACAATTGGGTTTCTTTTTCATTGTTCTTTATCCGCTCTTGAAGAGTAGGATAGCTACTTGACCTAGGTAAAAATAGATGAAATGGCGAGTTTCATGAGTAACATAACTGCCAAAATTTCTTCCAACTATACAATGCCAGGTTGGATTGTATTTTTTGTCAAACTCTTTTTTTATAAATGCAGCAATATCTTTTTCAATATTATATTTTTCCAAAGCTTGAGTGGCACAATCCACAGCATCTTGTTGCATCTCCTCGGCCATATCGGCATTTTTAATCACTGCTTTTCGATCCGACATTTTCTATTATACAGTTACCTCCTTTACGCACTTTCTAAAATTTTATCACCAATAAATAACTTTTAATACTCTCTTCTAAATACAATTGTTTCAAACGAGCTCTTTCACGTCAATACAGCAGCCACAAAATAGTAATAGAATAGCGGTTGCCATGGATACAGAACGTGCACCTTAAAAATTTTACCTAGCACTGCATCAGTGCTTCCACAATCAACTTTGATTTTATAATCTATTACAGAGGTTGGGATTTATTGATTTGTTAACATAAATTCTAAAAATAAATTTATCCGGGGGTCTGATATTACTGTAAATTTTAGATTAATCAACAAAAATTTTTAAATCAAATTATATGGCTATGAAGGAATTGAATATGAACAGTGACATAGGATTAACTCTGAACTTTCATAATATTCTAACATTTATAAAATATTATAGCCAAGCAACTTATATAATATTACTTCAACAATATATAACATGGCATGTTAACTGTACAAAGTGATCCATAGATAATTTTCAAATTACTACACAAATTTATATTATATATTGTAGATATCACTTCAATTTCGCATAAATACAATTTTTTAGTGAACTTTTTCTTAATATCCTAAACTTCTGGCGAAATATTGAAAAAAATGATTATTTTAGAAATAATCATGTAATAATATATATATATATATATATATATATATATATATATATATATATATATATATATATATATATATAATATGTAATATAACATCTAAAAGTAATGTGAAATAACATCCAACTACACTATTGTATAAATTAGTGCGTACGTAGTTTATCTATGGAACCGTAACAATTTTTTTGGAAAAATGTAATTTTTTATGCCAGAATGAAAATACGTCGCATAAACAATGCAAAGTGTAATCTACAAAAAATGTTGTTAACTAAACAAAGTATCATTCACTTATATATTACAATATGTGAACAATACATTAAAAATAATTTTATTACAGAAAAACATAGGAAATACTTATCTCACAAGCTTTTATGACACACTCCTCCTAACCAATTTTGTAATTTTGCCCTCATAAACTAATTAATAACCATCTATTTAAAAAAAGTAAATAAAATACCTGGAATTGAAAATGAAAGGCATAGAAAATGTAATGAATGCTTCATTTGTTTTATTCTTATTTTGTTCATCTCTGAAAAATCGTAAATGTTAAAAATATTTTTTTATCATACCTCCTCCTTTTTTGGCCTCCAAAACTTCAATGACATAGTCAATATTATCCTTTCCTCTCCTCTGAGGTCATCTATACTAAAATATTACTACTGTAATACGAATTCGTAGCTTTTTGACACTTAACAGTTTTCTTTTAATTTATGTGTTAAGTCCAAACATGTAACCACTTTAATAATCAACTTTTTTAAGGCCCATTGTATTAAAGTTTCTCTGAGGTATTGTATTATGTTAGCTAAGTCACAGAAAGAGGGTTGTTAACATTTTACAAAATTTAATAAGGCCCTGTAAACAAAAATAGTAATAAAATATTTTTTTTATATTTTACAAAAATGAGTTTTTTTGTCATTCTTCACCTGTCGTTTCATCTGCGTTTCACTTTCGTTAATTATGACGTAAATTAAAAGAGAGGTTTTGAAATTGTCATGTGCATTGGTAGCCTACGAAAGAATATTTTTGATTCACAAATAATAATAATTTAAATGTATAGATAATCGTTGATATGCTTTACAACAGAATAATTTGTTTATTGTAAAATAAAACCACTTGATTTTCTAGTTAAATTAGCCTGAAGGAAAATGCAACTGTAGCCTATTAGGCTCTCAAAAACAAATTTCAAACTAAATTTTCTGTAAAAAAACAGTAAAATATCTGTCCAGACTAGAGGCAAGCCAGAGTTAGCTGTGGAGATGGAAGTTGAAAATAAACTGTGGGGGAGTGTTCCTAAAATAGTCGCCTTTGAGTTATTGTTTCTCTGTCTTGCAGCAATTTGTCTTCTATATTTTCAGCAAAATGTTGATGTTATATTGTATTATATAATGTTAAAAGTGGTTATGTTAAATAAATACACTATACTCGTTTTAAACTGCTGTCAGCTGTTACAATTTATCAAAATAATATGGACAGTACAATAATCCTTGAATACAGAAAGGAAATCAATATAATCGTGACACACAGCTGTTTCGCTGTCGAAATAGAAAAAACAAAATTTAATAAGGTCCTGTAAACAAACATTGTAATAAAATATTTTGTTTATATTTTACAAATGCGATAATGTTCCCTACCGCCGTGATATTTTTAACTTTTTAATATACTTAAAAAACATAATTTCATTATTACAATGAATGATAAAATTTGCTTAAATTAATATTCTAAATTTTCAAAATAAAAAACGCTTGGTTTTGTAAATGGTAATATATGTAGGTTTTAAGCTGATTACGATGGTGAATTTAGATTTTCAAGAAACATTACATAAAAAAGTATTTTACAAAAAATAAAAATATTTTTGAGTACCCGCCATTTTTAAACGTATAATAGCAGTAACTTCTACGTATTATGAAAATCAATTTGTGTGCCAAGTTTTAATCAAAGCGGACGTTTAATGAAAGGACGTTCGTACATGGTCCTGGATTATGAATCTAACCTCAGTGCCGCTCCATGGTTTCTCCAAAAGAAATTTGCAAAAAAGATATAACAGAACAATAAACAAGTGCCCGAAACATTATTTTTTTCAAAGTGATTTGATTAACGTCTTTATAATTTTATTTTTCCCACTAAATAACCCTCAAATATGGGTTATATTTGAGGGTTATATTTGTTATAACACTACCATATGTTATAACATATGGTAGTGAGGTATGGCCAATTAAGAGCAGAACAGAAAGAATGCTGTTGGCTACTGAGATGGACTTTTGGAGAAGAGCGGCAGGAAGATCAAGAAAAGAGAGAGTGAGAAATGAAAGTATACGGAGGATAATGGACGTAAGGCATACAATTGTAGAAGATATAAGAACAAAACAACTGGTTTGGTACGGGCATGTACAAAGAATGCCGGATGAGCGAATTCCCAAAAAAATCATGCAATGGCGAACACCTGGAAGAAGAAAACGAGGAAGGCCGAGACTGAGCTGGAGAGAGGGAGTCGAAAAGGAAATAAAAAAAGGGATCTACCAGAAGACCTGTGGTGGGACCGCGATCGGTGGAGGTTGGAGATCGGAAGACGGCGTAGAACGTTGTAGACCGAATTATAGAGATAACCCTCAAATTTTATGTATCGTATTAATTAGCATACGAACATAATTAAAAAAGCACATTTGGAAAATTTGAATTTTTTTTCAATTTGATAATTTGTAATGAAAATTTGCTGGTAAAGTAGGCTACCTGGCTACTACAGACGAGAGAAGTTGAGGATAATAATCAGATGGTGGTCCTCTCATCAGATACAAAAGATACGCAAAAATGATCACGCATTTGATATTCTTATTCATATTCTTTAGTTTCAAATGTTCCCGATGTAGGCAATTATCTTGGCTATGATAACCTACTATCTTTGTTGACAGCTGTCCTTGAATAATTGCTTTTTGTCATAGAAAACCACTCTGTGGCTATTCTTAATCTTCCAGGACTTCGATTACTTGGAACTTCTCACGTATTTGATACAAAACCAATTTTCTTTAACTGTTGATCTGTGTAAAGACAGTGATAACATTTGGATTTGATTAACCCAAAATATAAAACCTAGTGTTGTGCACGAACCCACAAGATTGTGAGACAAATTAGTGGCCATAGAACAAACAGCTTGAGCTCAATGCATTACAGTGTCGTGATGCCATGCAAAGTATGAGACGGCCTTAGTCGGAAATAATTTAACTTTTTTTTTTTTGTTAACGTCCTAGTATTGTGCACACTTGGGCTAATGCAGACGATAGGATGATTAGCTTATAGCTTATGAAAAAGCCAAACCCTGGCCGGGAATCGAACCCGGGTCCTCGGGGTGAAAGCCCAGTACGCTATCGACTAACAGATTCTAGTGATACTGAAGAGCGATAAACAGAACGGACGTTAAATAATATTTTTAAGCGACATTAGTAGAGTAATGGCATGCGGTATTTCTGTTTTTTTATCGTGATATAGGCCTACATCTTATATATAAGGCATTACTTATACATTATTACAGTAACTTTAATGTATTAATACTAATCCAAGATGTTCGCGTATTGGCCTCCCTTAATATTTCAATCATTAGCTATGTCATAGATAAACACGGTTCTAGTTTATTATATTTTTTACCCAAACAATTTACTTTTATAATTAGTCTAGTTGTCATAATTTTTACAATAGTTTTTTTTCTGTAGAATGGAACAGTAAAGAAAAAGTAACTAAAAGAAATTATTTGAACTACTATTAAATAATATATATTAAGTGCAATCTGGGAAATAACCAAAATAAATATTGTTTTTTTAATGTTGGTAGTAGTTTACAGATTAACGAAAGCAGCACAACCAAGTGAACAATCTAGAACTACCAGTACAAGTTTTCTCCGATAGATAGAGGCAACAACTTTATTATTACAGCAGATTGTGAGGGACTTTGTTTAAAAACTCGGTCTGGCGTTTGGCTCTATTTCTGTTCTCCCTTGCATAACCTCTCTACATTTATTTGCTAAATCCAGTTCATTTGACTTCTCTGGTTTCATTGTTAAGTTTGTAACTCTTTCTCAAATTTTTTGTTAAAGTACATTTTTAAAGACTTCCTATTTCAACTTTTTTTATGTAATTTTAAAACTTGCGCATACTTTATAATTTGTACTAATCTTCACGTACAGAATTACGTGCCTTAAAGGTAGGGCGTACGTGTTCATATTAAATAAATTTTATTAGAGGTGGGCGTTTCTGCTATTTTTACAAAACGTCAACAAACTGTTTTTTTTTAAAAGCTGCTTTTTAAAACAGTTGGAAAAAACAGGTTTAGAAAACTGAAACTCAAAGTTGTATTAGCAGCTAAAACATAAAGCACATACGTTCAGTTTTCTAAGACTACTTTTTCATTCCCATTACCACCATGTCCTTAAATTTGGGTGTAAAGCATTTAGATAGGATAAAAATAATCCTTACAAGTGTAGTAATAATTAAATAACATTCTCAAAACGTAATAATTATGTAAGCCATTTTATATTTACAAAATGCAATGAATGTCTAATAGAAACATTCTTTTTTTACTTAAAATTAAATAGTCCTTTGCATATTTACTGAAATACAAACGATTTAAAATATTTTTAGTTGATTAAAAAATATTGATGATTGATAATAAATATAAAAAATATGTTTAAATAAAATTAGGCTCTGTATTTACAAAATGTGAGATGTTGTTACTACAACTCGCAACAAAATAGAGATAAACGTTGACGTTGACCAAACAGTTCTTACTTCACTACAAGCACCAAGCAACTTTGGAATAAAGGGAAAAAGCATAAAAGCAGGCAGAAGAAAAGCAGTTAGCAGGCAAACAGCAGGAAACAGTTTTAGCGCTTGCGACAACGTTCGAATAGAACAGTCCGTTCCTTGTTTAACAAATCATAAACCAGTCCAAATCAAACTGCTTGTTTCCGTTTGAAAAAAACAGTTTGTCGTTTATAGAAAAGCAGTTTTTTAACAGTTTGGTGTTTTCTGTCACACCACTAAATTCTATAAAGCCCATATAATTAAGATGTCAGACTTAACCTTGCTAGATCATGCATTTCACACGAATTTAACAAACTACAAAACGTTTTAGAGGCAAAAAAAAGTTTTATCAAGGAAAAGCCTATGAACTTTCGATCACCTTAATTTAAAATGTGCTCGTCATTCCATTTTATTTAAAATAAAAACATTTAAAAATGAAAATTAATTAATTTTTTTATCTTAACCTTTTTTTTTAAAAAAAATACTGATTTTACCAGCATTGAAGTCTGTATTTTAAACTGTTAAATTACTCGTACATTTAAAATGGGAAAACGAATGCTTTCGGTTTTTGAAGTCCTAAAAAAACTGATCAGCAGTTTTAAAGCTGTTTACAATAGTGAACCCCGCAGGGGAGTGCAGACTAGCTGCACGTATTGAGAGGAATTAGACGTCCTCGCGGTACCCGAGTCTAACATACTTACGACTTTAACACTTTACACTCACACTTACATTTAGGGAGGCGATAATAGTCTCAATGTGATTTTCACATTAAAAAAAAATACAGTAGTGGAGTGAGATTTTCCTAAAATATTTAAGACGAAAGAGGCCGCCTCGGTGGCCTAGTTGATAGCGTACTAGGCTTTCACCCCGAGGACCCGGGTTCGGTTCCCGGCCAGGGCTTGGCATTTTCATACGCTATAAATCATCCCATCGTCTGCATTAGTCCAAGTGTGCACAATAGTCGGACGTTAAACACCAAAAAAAAAAATAATAATAAGACGAAAGAGTTGAAGTAAAGTTGATTTCTAATAAAAACCTGTATCTCAAAATTGAGAGACTCTCAGATAGCACGAGGAAAAGACGACTTAGTTTTTATGGCCATATTAGTAGGATGAACAGCAGTAGACTTACTAGGCGGATCTTTGCTTTCTTCAGAGATCGGAAAACGAAGAGTAATTGGTTCAGGCGGGTCCAGGAGGACTTAACTGAGCTGGCGATATCAGATGAGATGATTGACGATGTACTTAAACTGCGAAAACTTTTACATAATGAAAACCTAAAGTTCCAAGAAAAACCAACATCTAAAAGGGGCGGGGCAGTCTCGGATGAAAGAAGGAAGGCAGCCTCGGATAGAATGAAGCAGTATTGGATACAGCGGAAGGCGGCTAACGCACATCAAAGTAATTGATTTGGCGTACCCCAAAGTGGGTGATCCGGATGAAGAAGAAGAAGACGAAAGAGTTATTAATTTTAAAATATTTGAAATGTTCGCCACTTTGATAGACTACTCAATGAATTTTTCTGGTTAACTAACTTGTCAAAGCTAATACAAAAATCGATTTTTGTCTCAAGCTTGATTCAAATCAGACTAAAGTTACGAACGTGAGCGTGTTAACACACAAGGTAAACTGGCCGAATATCGAATACTTTTTGTTGAATTAAGTTTTGATCTACTAAACACACTTATATGTTACTAAACTTCGCTAAATGTTCGAGAAACGTATTGACTACATGTACCTATCAACAAAATATGTAACACATGTATAAAGGAAAAATAATATTTTTTTTCTAAAAGTATGCACTTTTTGATTTTATAAAAAAGCCGTCCTAATATCGGATAGAAGTTTAACATGGGAATTCAATGATAAACAATCAGAAAAAATTATTTATTAATATGAATTAATAAAACAAAAACAACATAATAACTAAAATATAATTGTTAAAGAAAACTTCAGTTGTTAATTTTCAAGAGTTGAGCGTGGGACGTGAAACATCTTTGATGCCTTTAGAAATCCCATTTCTTTGTTTTTAACAGTTATGACTGCTTTTATCATATTTTCCTTGCTATTTCTTTCTTGGCGGCATCTGTAACAATTGTATTTAATATACGAAACCCATATAGACGCTGCTTAATATCGGATATCCGATATTAAGCATACCCAAGTATCCGATATTAGGGCGGAAGCTACCTCGTGGAAAAAGGTAAACTAACCTCAAAACTAACTACGATATGCCTTGTTTCGCTCCGTATTATCAATCTACACTAAGCTACAGCTGTGTTATGCGTACAAAATGAACGCACATAGCTTTTCTAAAGGGTGAAAAAATGAACCAAAGTTGGGCTTGCAAGTATTCAGAATTTCAAAAAACACAAAATTATAAACAAAACCGACATCCGAACTCACTGAAGGGTAAAGGAAGTAGAGGAAGACCTAGTTCGGGTGTTTTTAGCTAGGAGCAGCATTTACTGGCTGAGAAACAGCACTATCCGATATTCGG